>CAXAKX010000883.1:0-18980 GCA_963969525.1 Ontholestes murinus
GGGTCGAATAAAATGTAAGATGTACGATATATTGCAATATGCAATCATGTATTTGTTCAAGTTACATATCTGGGTTCATTGAAAGAAAGAATTCAAGACATTCACTGGATGCAATAATATTAATAATTTTAAGTGTAAAACAGATATCATAAATTTCTCTTCGTTTTGAAAGATTTACCTAGTTGACAAAAGTTCTTATATGATTTTAACTAAACATAATATTTTGCGTATATAATTTGTATCTTAAATACTTAAAAAAATTATTCTGAATCATTTCCAGCCTGTTCACAAAACGTTTGATATGCGGAGACCATATATACTGGAATCGGTATTGAACTTATGTTATAAAGAAAGTTATTAGGCTATGAATATTAGAATAATCCTTGGTAATGCGTTTAATAAAATCAAACATCTTTTTAGCTCGAGCAATAACTGTTTCCATATGATAGAGAACGAAAGCTTTTTATCAAAATAAATACATAAATCCTTAACAGTGTTTACTGCATAATCCTGGGTAATGTCATTTAAGATGTAAATCATTTAGTTTGTGAGAAAACAGTATTATATTTATCGATGTTAACTGTCATGTCATTATTAAGACACCAGTTATTAATAGTATCAAGATCGGATTGTTGTATCAAAACATCACTAGTGGTTGAAATTTTACTGAAAACTTCCACGTACTCTGCAAATAATAACATTAGTGATCTCACATCAACTGATATATCATTAATGAATATTTTGAACAATAGTGACCGAAGATGATACGTACTTGATGAGTTCGAGTAGATAAGTAAGATTTGAGTCACATAAGTAGAGACTCATAAATACCGTATTTATTCAGTTTGAATAATACAAGTTTAATATTGACCTAAAGAGCATGTTTAAAATCGTACAGTAGATTCTGCTGGTACATAATCAGTTGCTAACATAGAATATATAACTTATATAGATGGGTGATAAGCATCGCAAATAATTAAAGGATCACATCTTATTACAAATTCGATAGAATAGGAAGCGAAATACAAATCTACTACATTTTTCGTTTTCAATATTGTTAAATTGAGAAAAACCATTTTACACCAAAGTTACTTTTAATATTAATTTGAAAGAAGCCTATACATCATCAATTTCTAACCCACGTAGATCAGCCATGTTGAGTTCGTCCATTAGAATAATGTTAGATTCACTATATCGATCGGAGATTTCAGATACAGTACGCAAGTGAGTTTCGTATACTTCAATTCTCGACTTCGGTAGTATATACACACATCCCAAAGTATACTCATTATTGTTAACACAATTTCCTCCTAATTAAGTATTTATAGAAATAGCCTGCTATTTAAATGTATTAATGACAGCGATGAGAACACCACCACGAAATTTGGTACTGGTTACAGAACGGTCTGTACGGTAATCAGTGTATATACTATCAATTATTTCAGAAGTATTAATTCCAGTTTCCAGCCACATTATAATGGGTTAATCTTTAGGAATAATGGAACAATATATGTCACTTAATTTAATTCTTAGCCTTTTGACATTTTGATAGTAGAAAGTAATATTGTTTATACCGGGTGACCCATTTTAATAAATCCACTGGAATATCTCGACACATATGCGTCCTACAAAAAAATGTTTGATGGTTTCGGAAGGGCCATCTGATCCTATACAAATTTTTTCACCCCCACCCCCAAGGGGGCGGGGCAGGAGGTTAACTTTTATATCTTAAATGGGAACCCTAATTGTTTATTTCTGGTTCGGATTCTACATAAAAAAATATGAAGATTTCATTTAAACTTTTTTTCGAATTCGTGATAGATGGCGCTGCAATCACAAAAATAACATTAATCAAGTCAAAAAACGATAAAATGACGATAAAATCATAAGTCAGTTTTAATTGTTTGCCATTGAAATGGAGTGGGACATCTTATCGCGTAGGGTCAATGCACCAGTGAATGGCTGGTTATTCTAGCAAAATTGTTGACAAAAAGATGCTAAACCGCGCCTCGTTTACTTCCTGGAAAATGAAAACAAAACGTTCAAAACATTGTAGCGGAAATGAAAACAAACCGTTTGACGAAAATCAAAACAAACATTCTGACGAAAATCAAAACAAACAATTTGATAAGAATGTTGTTTAGTTGCAATTAGTTTTAGCTCGTGACGTGATAATTGCATTATCTGACAATCAACTGAAATGGCTGATTATTCACCGAATGAAAAGGTGGATATTCTCCTTGTCTTAGGAGAATGTCGGGGATCTTATCGAAGAGCTGCAGCGTTATATCGACGACGATTTCCACGACGACAACGTCATCCGAATCTTTCAGTGATTCGCCGGATTGAATTGATGTAGAAGAGGAATTATTCGACGTCAATGTTCTGGCGATGGTTCATTTGAACCCTCACATATCAGTTCCCGAAATCCAGAACCAAAGTGGCATCCCGAGAGAGACTGCGAGAAGGTATTTGAAAAACGCAAAGTATCACCCGTACCACGTATCCTTGAATCAGGCATTGAGTGAGCAGGACCATGAACAACGGCGATTGTTTTGTCAGTGGGCAATACAGCAATTGCAAAATGACGAAAACTTCTTCAAGTTCGTGATGTTTTCAGACGAGGCTACATTCCGGAGTGACGGGTTGTTGAATCGACACAACAGTCACTATTGGTCGCCGGACAACCCTCGGTGGATGCAGCAAGTGGATCATCAACACTGCTGGTCTGTGAATGTATGGTGCCGTCCATATTTTTTTGAGGGTACCGTAAATGGAGCGAATTATTTACATCTGCTTCAAGAGGTCCTACCCGGTTTACTCAAAAATGTGGACATATAGACAAGGATCAGAATGTGGTTTCAGTAAGATAACGCACCTCCACATTTTGCAAACATCGTGAGGACTCATTTGAACGAAACGTATCCTGGCAGATGGATAGGGAGAAGGGGTCCAGTTAGATGGCCAGCAAGGTCGTCAGATCTGACAGCGCCTGACTTCTACTTGTGGGGATTCTTGAAAGATTCGGTGTATCGAGAACGGCCAACAACCAAGGCTGACATGATTCGAAGGATCCAAACAGCGTGCAACAATATTCCGCGCAACACGCTTTTGCAGACAATTAGGAATTTTGAACGCCGAACTCAGTTTTGTCAGAGGGATAACAGTGCGACGTTCGAGCATCTCATTGATTAAATGTCCCCGACATCTGTAAATAATAAACAAATAAAAATTGATTAATTTGATTTTAGTGAGACGGTTAGTTTTCATCCCGCGACAAAGTTTTAAACGTGTTGTTTTCATTTTCCAGGAAGTAAACGGTGCGCGGCTTAGCATTCTTTTGTCAAAATTGTTGCTAGAATATCGGTCTTTTTCAAGGCTAAATGATGTTCGAAATAGGGTAGATGTACCAGTGAATGGCCATCGCATTAGAGTGACAAGGATAGACAATACATTTTAAATGAGTGGTCATTTACTGATACATGATCTTAACCGGCCATCACTGGTGCATTGACCCTACGCGATAAGATGACGCACTCCATTTCAATGGCGAACAATTAAAACTGACGATTTTATCGTCATTTTATCGTTTTTTGACTTGATGAATGTTATTTTTGCGATTGCAGAGCCATCTATCACGAATTCGAAAAAAAGTTCAAATGAAATCTTCATATTTTTTTATGTAGAATCCGAAACTGCAATAAAAAATAAGGGTTCCCATTTAAGATATAAAAGTTGACCCCCTGCCCCGCCCCCAGGAGGGTGGGGGTGAAAAATTTGTATAGGATCAGATGGCCCTTTCGAAACCATCAAACTTTTATTTGAAACATTTTTTTGTAGGACGTATATGTGTCGAGATATTCCAGTGGATTTATTAAAATGGGTCACCCTGTACATTGGATTTTGGAGGCATCGTACGTCGAGGAAAGAACTCAGCAGGTCATATAGTTGGCTCTAAAAGAGTCTTGACCAGTGATTAACTCTTAATTTATAAGAACAGATATGCTCATTTATGTTTAGTTCAAAACACTTAACATCATGTAAATCCAAAACATTTCGAGCGCATTCCAGTACCGAATCAGCAGTCAACTCTGGGCTACATCTACCAATATAAAACCACTGACGCCTCTCAGCTGATATAAATTTGCTTACATTGTTACCGGTACTAGCAATATTTCTATTGCCAATAATAAGATTATTTTGAGGTTGGCTAACATTGTTATCAGCAATTATATTATTCGATGTAGATCATGTCCTAGTTTTCTTAAAATTTTTAGGTTTGGATTAGTTAATAGCTTTGTTATCCTTTTTTACCTTTGCTGTGTTGGTAGGTAATATAGGTAAAGTTTGAGTGTTTTTCACAGAATTCAGAGCTAAGTTATCCTTGTTAGCATTAAGTATGTTGAGAATAGAATTAGGCAGCAACGAATGTTCTTCAACTTTTTTCAGTACATTATTAATCCCATTATATAAAAAAAATTTATCAACCTATTGGCATTATATAAACATTTGCTAATGTTTTCGAGCAAGATTATACACTTCCTTGTACAGGCATATATAAACTGGTTTTATGTCGGGTGGGTCCAGTAACCTTGCAATTGTCTCCCAGCATATAAGCAATAGATGTCAAGCTGATATAATTTATACAGATTTTTAACAAATATAACTCTTTGAGTTGCTCTTTGATATAATATATTAATTTAAAAAAAATTAATGAGTACTACAAAGCGTTAAAACCTTGATATGCATTTAGAAATGCGCGGTATTTATTATTTTATCTAGAGTAAACACACATAAGATTAATATATTTTATATAATACTACAAGGTAGCGCAAAAGTAATGTCACAGTTTGAATTGGCTGCCATTTTGTTATAAATGAAAAAAGAAGAGCTCTGTTTTCATAAAAAATTTATTTGAAAGTGTAATATTGTTTACATTAGTTGGAAAAAAATTATATCGCTAAAATGGTCATTTCCCGAGTTGATGCATGATTGCGCTCGTTTTGCGGCATTTTGAATTGTTTCTTGCAAAACATCTGGCTCCAAACTCGCGATTTCTTCTTCAATGTTATCTTTTAAGTCTTGCAAGGTTCGTGGTTTATTGTGGTAAACGCGAGATTTGAAAAAGCACCAAAGGAAGAAGTTTGGTGCTGTTAGATCTGGCGATCTGGACGGCCAGTTCCAAAACAGCCTGGAAATTAGTGTCTCAAAATCTCCATAGTTATCCGAGCTGTGTGAACGGTTGCTCCATCCTGTTGAAACCAACAATGATCGAGACCCAATGCAGCAACTTTCGGCAAAAAACTGATTTAGCATCTGTCTGTAACGCTCGCCAGTTACGGTTACGACGGCGCCATCGGCGTCTTCAAAGAAATAAGGACCAATCACTTTTTTACTGCAAATGCCGCACCAATTAAACCAATAGACTTAAAATTTGTCAAATAAGCAGTAACAATAAATCCACGATCTTGAGGTTTGTATCGCTCCATGGCTTATTGACAACGAATTCACTATATATCTACATCATAACTGTCGAAGCACACTGACATTTGGCGCAATCTGAAAAAATGGCGGCCAATTCAAACTATGACATTACTTTTGCGCCACCTTGTAGAAATATGAATGTTAATTCTTACTATATATATGGGAATGTTGAAATTTAAATGTTACTAGTTTTACCATATATTTTTATTTTGCTTATGTATTGCGAAATAAAATTTTGTTACCAGTGAAAAACTTATGAAGAACATAATATATTGGGAAGAAATTTAATAAAGATTATGTGAAATCAACTCCTTTCTGAAACAATGCTATATTTATAGAAGACAAATTTCAGTATTTATTACTGAAACTAAGGAAAAAAATCATGAATAGAATATAATCCGCATTGCGTATGCTAAACATATATGCTACAGCTACTTTAGTATTAAGCAAGCTAATTTTTAGCAGCTAGCTCCTAGGAAAGGTTTCTAAATTAGCAGTTTGCTGCCAATATTCTTTTACTAAGAAGAATGAAATCAAATTTTAAATCGTCATAATAGTTCATATGGCCAGCTCAGGGGGAACCGTCATATTTACACCCACGAAATTGCTGTCTATTTTACCAGTGTGTGAAAAATAGTGTTCGCTCGCTCTTGCATCCTGCTTTTGTGCAGAAAAGCATAGCATTTTCACACATGTTGTACAAATAACTATTTTTATTACCGTTAGGAATACCAAATTTCTCAATAAACAAAAAGAATTATTATTATCACTAACTTAAAAAAGTTAAAACCGTAAAACTTCGTATATATAACTGTTACTGTTACTTAATTTCAATTCAATAATCAATTTTACTCATCAATTCTTTAAATTTTCATCAATACTACACCGGTAAATTTATTTAAAGTTTTAGTTTGTTAGGGTTTGGTGTAATCCAATTTTAGTTTGTTCATTAAAATAGTTTTTATGCATATTTTGAATTATATGCATATTACAACTTCTCTCTAGATCAGCAATGTGTGCCTCCCGTCTGGAAAAAGAGCTTTATTATACCCATTTTCCAAAGTGGTGATCGCACCGATATAAATAATTACCGCGGAGTCTGCTTTCAAGCTGCTATACCAAAAATACTTGATAGTCTTGTAAGTAAACAATTGAATTGAACATTAAAAAATATAATTATTGATGAGCAGCATGGATTCTCCTTTGGTAAGTCCACAACAACAAATTTACTAATCTACAAAAATTACCTTTCCAAGGCCTTGGAGAGTGGGTGCCAGGTAGATGCCATCTACACTGACTTCTCCAAGACGTTCGATAACATACTGGTGCAAAAATTGCGTTGTCTATGTTTCTCTGATAAAGTCGTTAATTTGAATCAAGAGTTTCCTCTCGGATAGATATCAAATGGTAAAATTGGGCAACTGTATTTCATCTCAATTTAAGGCCACCTTTGTGGTACTACAGGGTTCCCACGTTGGTCCAATTTTATTTAATGTTTTTGTTAACGACCTTCCAAGCGTTGTAAAGCATAGTGAACAGTTATTATATGCTGATGATTTAAAGTTGTATCATACAGTACGATCTGTGTCTGATATTGAAAATATTCAGAACGATTGCCATTTAATACTCACACTTTGTCAATAGTGAAATAATAGCTAATAAGATGCTGGGCTTAATTATGCGAATCTCCCCTGACTTTACTGTTGGTACCTTAAAGATTCTGTATTGCACGATTGTTCGACCGATTTTAGAATCCGCGGCAACAATTTTGTACCCATATCAGCAATTCTAGCCTTTAAATTAAACATTAGTCGCGTTAATATTAACTATAATGTATTACTGTTAAACTTAAACATGGTGTCATTACTTTTTCGTAGGAATTTATTTGATATGTGCTTTTTATATAAACTACTCAATGGATATACAGTTTGTCCCCTTCTTCTAAATTTGATTAACTATTGGCATTAAAGTGGTGGAACCACTACTAGGTCAAAAGTACTTTTCAGAGTAAAGTTTCATCGGTTTAATTACTCTACTAATAAACCATTATTCAGGTTGATACACACATTAAATTGTCCATTGCCTTCTTCAAACTTTGACGTGTTTACACATAACTTTAGATATTTCCGTAAGGCAATTGATGTTATGAGTCTGGATTTTAATTTTGTATAGTTGTTTATTTAGTTTTAGTACTCGTTTCGTTTGTTGTTGTAATCGCGATGAATTTATATAGCAGGGTTAATTTAAGTTACTACATTTATATTTTGTTAATTTTTATTAATTTTGTACAAAAGAGGAATCTCGTTATGTAAATAAATTAGTAAATAAATAAATTTGCATCTTTTATGAGAAGTCTCCAAATAATTAATAATCCCATGGAAAATTGTTCAATAAAATATTTAAAACTACTAACAAAAAATGTGATAATCAAATATATGAAAGCTGCGCTAAATTAATAATCTAAATGAACTTCATAGAATTTATATCTTGTAAAAATAGAGTATTAATAGTGTTCGGCTATCGCCCACATTATGCATATTATGTTAGGTAACAAAACATGTACGAGATACAAATAAATTAAACGCATATTACTTTTGTATCATTCAATATGTGTCGAGGTATTAGAAGCTATAATCATATCATATAATAAGAAATTACTTATATATCGATCGAAATCAACATGGCCAACATGTCAGATGATCGAACTAGTGATTTAATAACAAATAACGTAGTTAAAATGTGTAAATATGGTAGCATTGCCAGGTCATAATATGCTTAAAGTGTGGTGCTTCTTATCATAAATATTGTTCTGGAAAATTAAAGAAGTGCTGCAATCAAGTCCTCCTAGATGATCTGCAATAGCTAACCTCAAAAGATTGCAGTGTTGAATCAACTCTGTTTAAGAAACTGATTTGCGAAATACGTAATAATAACACGCATTTGGTGAGTGGAGTAGATAGATTATTAGCTATATTGGAATCAAAGGACATCGAAATACAATCTCTAAAAATGATAATTAAAAATAGTAAAAATAAAGCTGCAGAAGCGTAGAAACATGCCAACCGAAACCGAGCAGTATAGAAATAATAATAACAACGAGTATGAATTAATGACACTGGGTCTACTACATATTGCGAGCCGCAACTTTAAATTCAGCCAGTCGGCCCCGCTGATAAGCCCAAAATATTTCAAACTGAATGAAAAAGCCGCGGACTTGCTGCCCGGGCCCGCAGGAAAATTAAAACTCGCATATACCGATGCAACTGCGAATAATTTAGACCACATTCCTACTCACGCCCCGACTCGTTCAACGAAGAGTGGAAAATTAAAACTTACAAAAAGAAAGAACAATTAATTGTGACAGGTAAAAAAGTAACCGATAATCACTTTTGTACTCCAAATAAAACCGCTTGGATCTATATTGGTAATTGCGACTCAAGCGTCAATGTAGAAACAATCAAAACATACATGAAAACCAATCATCCCGATATTGACTCAATGGAAATCGAGGAACTATCTCTTAAAGGGACAAATAAAGGTTTTAAGTTGGAATGGATTTCAAGCACAAGAACACATTAAAGAATGAAGAATATAAATATAAAATCAGTATAGGTTTCCCACCACGCGAGATAAAAAGGGGGCAACATAGGGAGGAAGGAAATTAACCACCCATTCTGGGACGCAACTACCCATTCAGTATAACCTAAACATGCTGGCTCAAACAAGGAAATTAATTTATGCTTCATTAATACTCAATGCGTAAGAAACAAAATTAATAAATTTTAAGCATTTCTCGAAGAATAGCAAAACATTTTTCATTCTCTTTGTTTGAGCCAGCACTGGTTGGACAACCAAGAAGTACAATTAGTTCATATTTCCGAATTTCAGGTAGTTAAAATGTGTAAATGAAGAATATATTATGTAAACCATACTGACCTCTTCAATGAACCTCATTAGGAGCTGCATCAGTACTTACTGAGTATAATACTATTTTAATAACAATATATCGATCAGCTTCTGGGAGTTTTAATGAATTTTTAATAATCTTAAGTAATGTATTAAATGTATTTGATATTAACAAAAATATAGTTCTAGGTGGAGATTTTAATGTGAAATTCAATACAGATGATTATAGGGCTACGGATTTTGCGTCTTACCTAAGTCTTACAATCTTATGGGTAGAGTGTTTGCGACGTATCGGCGTTTTCTAATTTTAATTTTGTAATTATTTATTTTCTATAATTGTTACTATTATCTTTAGGTATAAGGGACCCAAGCAGCATTTACGATGGCTAACCTTCCGTTAGACCTATAAATCGGCTGTAAACACATTGTGTACAATTTTTGGTCAAACAATTGTGTCTGGCGAATACGTGACTTCGTCAAAATAATAAAGATTTTTAGAGTTTACAGCCTATAATGTGTAAAAAAGAAGCTTGGTAAAATTCTCATAATTACCGTCTGCTCGTGCGATATCTCTTATATATATATATACAACATCTTTATTAACAAACACAAGTACAACTAATATAATACATGAATGATACAATTGGCGTTAGTGTGTTAGTTTGCTAAATGGTTATCGACCAGCGGTCTTTCAGCCTGGATTTGTCATTGTCGGCGTGTTTCGTCAGTCTGTCTCTGATGATGGTGTTGGATGATGTGATGTGATGAATTCAAATGTTGTGAATGAAGGGGTTTTGTATTTTGGGATTTGGTTAGGATTTCTGCGCAAGCAGTAAAGGGAAAGGATGTGATGGTTAAAGGAATTTTTGGAAAATTTTTCATTGGGGTATAGAAGGCGTGCATTGATGGGAAAAACAGAGGTAGAGTCATATAGGAGTTGGTTAGAGGGATTATGCAGAGGATTATTAGGATGGCGGATTTATTTGTGGAGAGTAGTATTGCAGGAGTGGGAGAAAAGGATATTACCATAGACTAGTAAAGGGCGGCAAATCATTTTATAGATTTTAACAGCTGATTTGGTAGAAATTCTCTTGTTTTTGTAAGTTAAATTGCTGAATAATTTGACCCTGGTGATGATTTTTATTTTGTTTAGAGCTGTGTGGTTTTTAAAATTAACATTTTGGTCTATGGTAAAGCCTAGGTATTTTATGGACCCAGAAGGGGAAACAGTTGTATTCGAAATATGAATATTGTGGGCAGGATTATTGTTACGGTGATAGGCAATTAGAAGCTGTGATTTATGGGGATTGATTTTAATTCGCCATTTGCAAAACCAGTGTTGTAGGGTGTCAATAAGCTGCTAGAGGAATTTAAGGGCTTTAGGTAAAGAGGTTGCATGGGAGATTAGAGCTGTGTCGTCTGCAATTTTAGGAGATATTTAGAGGGAAGTACAGGGGATCCGGGTTACAGATATCAAAGCAGAAGATGTTGTAGAGTAGAGGAGATAGAGGGGATCCTTGGGGTAAACCTTGCACAGGAGTAAAGGGAGAGGAGTAGGATTTTGAGTTTAAGGGATCTGTTGGAAAGGAATTGCTTGATAATGAAGATAATATGTGTCGGAATCTTAAGGAGGTAGCATTTGTATAACAGAACTTGATGCCACATAGAGTCAAAGGCTTTTTGTATATGCAGTAGTAAGACGGCTGATGAGTTTCCTTCAAGGTGTGTTTTTTGGATGTTTGAGGTAAGGATGGTAAGTGGAAGGGTAGTGGATCGTTTTGGGAGGAAGCCAAATTGGTAGTTTGGGATGTGGTCACGGATGATGGATAGGATTTTGTTTTTACAGAGTGATTTGTAGAGTTTTCCAAGGACAGGAAGTAGCGTCACGTTTGTGGATATAAATGATTATTCCTAATTTCCATAATATCTCTTATTTTATTGTGATTTTTTTTCCTTCCTTTATTCACCCTGGTCACCCCTCTTCATTTCCTTGACAAATCAAATTAGTTCCTAAAATTTCTTCCTTCGTTGTTATCATCAAATACATCACTTCTTCTTAATCAGTGAACGAGTGAGCTGTATATTGTTTTTATATTTGTGAAATTTGCAATTGAATTTATATTTTGTTTTATTTTCTATCTATATGTCACTGGTATTCATCCTTTCCTATTCACTTGATTTTCAATTCACACTCAACTTACCTTACTCTTATTTACTCATTTTATTTTGTATATATTTATTTATGTTATATGTTTTAATCTTTGATATACGAAGTTAAATAAAACCCTTTCCTTTAATATTGTGTGTTTAAGTAATTTATAAATATAGAGTTTATTTTAAAACGAGACACGAAAATAAAGTAAACAATATATTTATTGGAAGATTCTTTTTATGAGAGAAAAATAAAAACAACTAGTAAACCTGCAAAAATTAAATGGTATATTAAAGACCTACAATTAATTCGGGGCTGTTTATACTAAGAGATGCTAGTGCCAGGGATCCAGAATTAATAAATCAATACAAAGCATATAAACGTAATTACAATCTTAATCTTAAAATGCCAGGATGTTAGCGAATGAGGGATATATTAAAAATGTTAAAAATCGGTCTGGTGTTCTATGGTCATTGCCAAAGAAAATTAAAAACAAAACTAACTGTGATACTAAATACGATACTGACTCTGATTCATTAAATATATTTTTTACAGAAATAGGTGATAATTTAAGTCTTTTAGCTACCGAAAAGCCTCCAATCATGATGATGGAAAATCAAATAGTTACTTTAAATGTAAACTAGTTAGTCCAACAACTGTAAGAAATACAATTATAAGATTAAAAACCTCAAAGAGTCAAAATATATATGGAATAAGCGTAGATATATATAGTGGATGTTATATTATTGTAATAATAATAATAATAATAATTCATTTATTTACGGCATACGCCTTTTTTTACATAAATAATACAGTATAAGTATCTTAGTATATTTTATATATAAAAATAAAAATAAAATATAATATAAAACATATTAGACAACAAATACGCCCAGAAAGAAAATAAACAGTAATAAAGGAAACCATCATTTGCAAAAACAAAGACAAAAATAAAAAATAAAAATCAAATATGTACTCTTACAATCTAACGACTATTTTTTAAATTCAACTTAAAAGAATTAATGGATAAATCAAAAAGGTTAAACCATGTACGGTCATTGAATTCATTTCCAATTATCAGCAAACGTAACATTGAATTTATAGAGCTCGAAAGTGTTCTATGAGTGTTGATTTATTAAGTCTAATATCTATCCGCATACCTTGCAAAAATACACGTTCTCGCTCTATATTTCATAGAGCGAGAACGTGTATTAATGCTTTTTTAACAATGTTAGAAATGTGAGAATTGAATAAAACTTTCAAATCAAATAAAATCCCTAAATCTTTTATGGTATCTACTTTAACAAGATCTTTGGAATTAATATTGTATGTATGATTGTGAACGTTTTTACACCTAGATAACGACATTGAGGAACATTTAGATGTGTTTAAGAATAAATGATTATCGTTACACCAGTCATTCAAACGGGTAAGATCTGCTTGAACATCAAGACAATCACTTTCATTGCGTATTACTTTAAATAACTTTAAGTCATCGGCAAACAGTAAAAAATGACAATTAATAATAACCTCTCGTATGTCGTTAATAAATAATATAAATAAAATCGGTCCAGAATGGGATCCCTGAGGTACACCGTACGAGACTTTAATTGGTTTAGAAATTGAATTTTTAATTTTTACAAACTGTATACGGTTATTTAGATAAGAAGAAAACCAACGTACCATATTTGAAGAAAACCCCATTGAACATAACTTATTTAATAATAAAGTAATATCAATCCTATCAAAGGCTTTCGTGAAATCGGTGTATATGGTATCAACTTGACAACGTTCATCAAGAGCTTCCGATAGAAATTGTTTATATTCCATTAAATTTGATACAGTGGAACGGCCGTTTACAAATCCATGCTGCTTGCTAGATATAATCTGTTTTGAGAACCAAACCAGATGTATGGATATTAATTTATCAAATATTTTGGGTATGCATGATTGTATGCAAACGCCTCTATAATTCTGAGCAAGGTTTCTTGATCTAGATTTAAAAATTGGAATAATAAAACTGGCCTTCCATATTGATGGAAATTAACAAAGAATGAGTGATTTATTAAAAATATGATAAATTGGGCGACAAAGAGAATATATACAACTTTGTAAAAAAAATTGATATTTTATCAGGACCGTAAGAATGTGTTGGCTTAAGACTACTGATGGCATTAAATACATCTTGTAGGGTTATAATTATTTTACTGCTTTGATTACTCAAACCCGATTTAGAATTTGACAAATTAGAATTAGGCGAAGAATTAGTTGAGGTAGTATAAACTGTTGAAAAATAATCAGAAAATAAATTAGCAATATTTAAGTGATCGTCTGCACTAATACCATTATAATCGATTTCAGTAGGATAAACATTTTCATTTTTGTAATCTTTGGCATATTGCCAAAAGAATTTAGAATCAGATTTTAAACGAGCTTCTACCCTCCGTATATAATTGCTATAACAACCTTTATCAAGTTTATTGCACTCTTCTCTAAGTAGAGAAAATTCACAATAATTTGTGTAAGAACATTTTTGTTTATAAGTTAAATGGCACTTTTCTTTCTTCGGATCATTGAGATCAACTCCTTAGGCATCCATCTTGGATAACTGCGGGGGTTACAAGGAACATATTTAAAAGGAACAAAATTTTCAATTGCAAAGTGCAGAATATCATAAAAATGGTTTACTATTGCATCTACGTCATTAAATGATTCAATAAAGCTCCAATCAATAGAATTAAAATACATATTAATCAAGTTGTAGTTAGCATTCTTAAACAAATATAGCTTATCAAATGAATCATACACTCGTGTCGGTTCAAAAGGGTATGATAAACAATAAGCAGAGTGATGAATACTAGTTGATAGTAAGACGTTGTCTTCAACACTTGGCGAAATATTAAAAAGAGTGCTAAAACAAAGGTCCAAGAAAACACCACGTGAGTTTGGAATATAATTAATTTGTGCTGTATTTAAAAAATTAAAACAATTAGCCACTATTGATGCTCTGGCATCCGTTTGAATGAACTCACTATAGGCATCATTCCATTTAATTCCCGGAAGATTATAGTCACCAAAAATAATTAAATTATAACAATTGTACATTTTAACAATGTTCTCTAAACTATTGCAATGTTCTTCATACCTCTCAATAGAAGATCCAGGACTGATGTAAACACCCCCAATAATGAATGACAATTTATTAATTTTTAATAAAACAAATAAATGTTCAACTGAATTGTTTCAAGGAATAAATGATGATTTTAGATCCTTTTTCACGGCACTTAAGACTCTACCACCCCTAATTCCTCCATCAACGGTTCTATCACATCTGTAAATATTATAATTTGGAATTTGAAGTTAGCAATTCGTTATATTTTCATACAACCAAGTTTCAGTTATTATTATAACGTCGTAGTCATTTAGATTTATAGCAAGTGAGAGTTCGAAAATTTTTGTTCTAAGACCACCACAATTCTGGTAATAAATATTTAGTTTTTTGTCACATTCAGATTAGAGTTGCTTTGTTTATCGTTCCCATTTACTAAATACGGAGTCCCATTCTTATAAGCTAAGCGGAGGTTTAATTCTCCATTAGATTTTCTTAAATTTAATTGATCTTTTAAATAATTGAAATGTTCAATTTGCTTTTTTGTTCTGTCTGTGCGGAACATAAACGTTTTATTTGGTGCCGTCGCATTACTTCTTAATACTGTGTTAGAATGATCCTTATTCTCCCTTACAAAACTCTTAACTAGATGTATATATGTATAAATCAGATTGTAATAATTATAGGCCCCTCTCTATTACCTATAATTTAAAGTGCTCGAAAAACTCATTTTTTAATTAATTAATCAACTGCAATCAGTAAGGTTTTTATATTATTCGCAGATGATGTCACAATAAAATCTTGTGCACAA
Organism: Ontholestes murinus; assembly: GCA_963969525.1. NCBI lineage: Eukaryota > Metazoa > Arthropoda > Insecta > Coleoptera > Staphylinidae > Ontholestes > Ontholestes murinus. The sequence continues at coordinate 15,463 of CAXAKX010000883.1, forward strand.
ACTGAAAATGATGCTAATGGCATCAATAAAATGTCAGTGGATCGGGCTTCCAAATGGGTTGCTTCCAATAAGCTTTATGTAAATCCCGAAAAATCAACACGTGTTACATTTTCGCTAAAACGGTATTAACATCGACAGCAAATTAACTTGGCAAAAAACATGAGAGTCATACTGCAAAAAAGCTATGTAAATTTGTATATATCTTACGGCAATAAAAAAACTGGCTTTCCATAAAAGCAATGCTACAAGTATATTATTGAGAATATCAGAGCTATTTCTTCTAAGGTATATTGTCTAGGGGTCACTCTATTTTAACAATTTTAGTGTTAACCTTAGATATTTTGTTACAAAGTTCAGTTTGTAAATCCGCAGATATAATAGTAGTATAATAGTAGTGTCATTTGTAGAATTGATGACGTGTTCCTCACTAACAGATTATCTAAGATCATCAATGAAAATTAGGAACAGCTGAAGTCCAAAATTTGACCCCCACACTATCCCCTTTTATAAGCTATGAATTTCCTTCCCCAACTTTAACATATATTTTGCGAATTGACAAGAATGATCTGATTTAGTCCTGTGCCGGTACACGATGTCCCAGAGCATCTAACTTCATCATGTCCATTATATCAAACGCTCGCGAGAAATCGTAGAACACTCCTGCAACACTTTTGCCAGCATCCAATTTTCTGCTCTCTTTCTCTACCAGTTCGATTGCCGGTATTTCTATGTATCTGCCTATCAAAAATCCTTGTTGGCTGGTCGACAGCAGTTTAAATTTTTTGATAAATTCTTTAACACTTTTCGCTAGTAATATCTCGAAGATTTTTGAGAATATGTCTAGCACTGCGACTGGTCGGTAGTTGTCCGCATCCGTTGTTGGTCCATTTTTATGGATTGGGGTAAGTTTCGCGGTTTTTTATTTATCCGGAAATAAGCCTATTTCGAATAATAGATTTACAAAATAAATCTCTTCCGCTATACATTTTCTTAATTTTCGTCTTATTCTGTGTTATTGGAACCCTTTTAAAACTGTATTACTTGGAGGACTTTTTGTTAAGTCACTTCACGAATATACATTGAATTCGTTTGGCAGTAATTCGTTGTTGTGCACTTATTTAAGAGAATTATTGTCCAAATATCTTAGCTACTTCTCGAGGATCATTTATTAGAGCAGAGCACCCTGTTTACTTTTGATAATGAGTTCGCCCAGTGTTCTATTCGATCTCAGGTCTTCTTTAATCATTTTTTATATCATTTTTGTTTTATTGGATGCATTATTTATTTTGTGATCATTGTATTTACATATAAAGAGTTTTCCAATAAGACGTTTCATTTTGAATAAGCCGCTATGTGAGCAGCTGTCACCTTTGCAGCTGCCATCTTTTGACATTTCACAAGTAAATACTACGCCATTAGTAAAAATGCAACGATACACGCTTCAATGACGCATTGAAATTGTTAAAATTCACTACAGAAATGGTGAAAATTTTGCAGTCACGGTTCGCCAGACTGAAGCACCTTTGTCGTCGTGAAGCAACTTCTCGGCCAGCAATAGTAAAACTGATTAAAAAAATTGAGCTGTTGGGACTATTTAGTGATGTGAAGAATCGAAACCCGTGTGCGTCGCTCAAGAACAATTGATGATATTGCTGCTGTAGCCAATAGTGTTAACGAAAACCCAGGTTTATCAATTCCTCGTCGTTCTTTGGAAATAGACATTCCAAAAACGACATTACACCGTATTTTGCATAAAGACTTAGGTTTGAAGGAATTTAAAGTTCAGGTAACACAAGGACTCAAGGCTATCGATCACCAGCAGCGTCGTATCTTTGCTGATTGGGTCCTTGAAATACATCAAATTAATCCGGATTTTCATCGAAAAATCATCTTCAGTGATGAGGCCCATTTTTACCTAAGAGGCTACGTGAATAAGCAGAATTGGCGCATTTGGGGCTCGGAAAATCCAAAGAATGCTTTTCCTCAACGTGTCACTGTTTGGTGCGGTTTTTGGACTGGCGAAGTGATTGGAGCATACTTATTAGAAAATGAGGCTGATGCAACTGTTACAGTGAATGGATTGCGTTATCGAGCTATGATTAATGATTTTTTATGGCAGGAATTGGAAGATATGGATGTGGGCGACGTTTATTTTCAAGAAGATGGCGCTACGTGCCACACAAGCAACGAAACAATCGCAATTTTGCAAGAAAAGTTTCCTGGCCGTGTTATTTTGCAAAGAGGTGATTACAATAGGCCCCCGAGATCTTGTAACTTAACACCTTTAAACTTTGTTCTTTCGTAAAAGATAAGGTCTATGCCAATGCTCCACAATGGATTCAAGACCTTAAAGATGGTATTCGTGAAGTTATCGAGAACATACAGCCGCAAATGTGCGAATTGGTAATGGAAAATTTCATGAAAAGGATATGGTGCTGCAACCGTAGTCTTGGCGGCCATTTGGCTGATATCGCTTTCCATCGTTAATACCTTTCTCTTTACAATGAAATAAATATCGATTGATTTCTCTTAAAATATACTCGTTTTTTTTTTAATAACAAAATTAAACATCTTATTGGAAAACCCATTAATAAAGTAACACAGGAATCCGAAATTAGAAATCTCAATTAGAAAAAATTCTTTCCACGATTAGATTATAAGTTAATAATGTCTTTACTCAAAAGAAGATATATTATTTCAAATTAATATTTTATCTTTCTTTTAATTGAGAGAGTTGAGAAAGTAAGAACAATTAAACATTATTACTGTTAATTGTCACAGTTCGCATCAATTTTGTTAATAGTTTGGTAAACATAGAACAATAATCACTTTTTTTTCAGTCATATCTAGTAAGAATCAAAAATAAATATAAATAAGACTTTTGTACAATACTATCATCATGAAAGATTAATCTTATATTTATATTCACCTATTATAACTAAATTAAATAAAACATACTAAATAATTTTATATGTTTTAAATTATTGATTTATTATATGTTTGTTAACTTTTATTACACTCTTTTATATAAAAACTTTCTAAATATATCCGAAACAGACTTTTATACTCCATTATCAATCAATGTTTTAATAGTATTAAATTTAATTTATAGAGAAAGGTTTTTACTGCTTTATTAATTAATATATATTTGATTGCATGAATTTTATGTTTCTATGTGATCTGCATTTTTACATAATGGCAGTCTTTCAGTCAGCCGTATTTCTATTTAATTTATTTGAAAACATTAACATTTCAGCCCTCTCTACCTTCTACGACTTATCGTATTTAGAAACCGGGTAAATTTGATGTTGAAACATGATAATTGCGGAAACGAATTCAAATATTTATCCTTTCATCGCATTGACAACTTCTCCGAGGTTTATTTAATGAAAATTTGATTACAAGGAGTTCCAATTGAATTGCAATCTGTTGGCAATTATGTACGGATTTACATAATTGCTGTTTTATATAATAAATTTCATAGATACATTAAGGATAATTTAAAATCGTTTTCAATT
>CAXAKX010000884.1:0-15667 GCA_963969525.1 Ontholestes murinus
GTCTCCTCTCTTCTTATAAACGTTAAAAAATTTCTATATTAATATTTTATAGTTGTTAATAGAGATTTTGTTAATTGATATATTGAGCGAAGGTATAGAAAACATTTTTTTTCGATTTACTTACCTTTCTCATGCCTCGTATACCGCTCGAAGCGAGTAAATTATTTCCATCTGGGCGTCTTTACCTCGCTGTAAAAAGGCACATTATTCCTTAAATTTAGAGGGGCGCGCAAGATAATAAGATGTCGTCTGAGTATAATGGAGATATAAGTATCATTATTAATCTATCTCTATCGCCTGTAGCAGCTTCTCTCGCTCTTCACGCCTCGTAAACTCCACACAAAGAACCGAACCCGACACGGTTTAGTCAAAGGACTGCTTTATATACAGCTATACTGCCACTTTTCACTGTTACCACAATCGACCACATCTTTATATGCAAATACTGATTCATAAGTTTGCCCTTTTCGACTATTCATAAAAAAAGTCCTCCCGGCGCATCCACCAGAAGGCTCCTTTCTACATGAAAGCAGAAATATTTCTAAAAGGTTTTCCGATGCTTTAACTAATATAGTATGCTTTTAACAAATAAATTACGTCATTAAAATATGGTCTTTTATGGTTTCGATTTTTATATAAATTAAAACTCATCATATTAATATACTTTTTTTAAATAAATTTTATGTGAATAAAATATACTTTCTTATAACTTTCATTAATTCAATTTGGCGTATAATATAAATGCAAGTCATACTCCTAGCGAAAGAAAGCAATAATTTTTCTAAACGCACAAACGGAATAGATTCGATTATTGCTCAACCCTTTTCCGCTGTCTGATCCACTTAACCTGTTCAATAAAAGTTTAATCAAAGCCTTCGGGAAAATATCAAATTATCTCTCAACTCATCTCATCCCGGGGACCCGCAGAAGATTATTCCGCAATACCCAAACTTTATATCTCACTCGAAATAATAACTATACACCGCTCTAGCTCCACCACTAATTGCAACATTGATTTTAACGATAAACCTTAATTAAAACCCACGTAAAATAAACTTTTTAACACGACCCGAAGAACTATACTAAGTTTTTTTTTTGTTAAAACAATTAAGATAGCCGGCACCGGATGAAAAAGTTACAAAAGATTCTTAATTAAATTTATGAATTATGCATTCAAGTAATTAAATATTTCCCCGTTTTTGATGTAATATATTCCCCCGTTTTCATTTAGCGCTGACTTACAGATAAGGGAGGAATGGCTATATAAAATTACGTTAGTGTGATACATTATTATCTCCTGATTTCTAAGTCGTAAAGTACCGCTAAGTACGAATTTCTCTGGAGTAATTGCACTCGCTATCTTGCTCTCTCTATGTGTAGATCTCCTGACAAGTTTTAAATTCAATTCTATCTTGAATTTTAATTATTAAGGTATTTATAATAGTAAAAATTTTCTTTAAAAAAATATGCATTTTTTATCTTACGACTTTTTTCAAATTCCGTACAGATCGCACTAGGTGGAAAAAAAATGTTTAAACAGATTCAGATAAAATAAAGGGGAAATTTATTTGAGATTTTACATATTTATTAAATGAGAATTATTAACTTCTATTTGATCATTTAATAGAATACCTTTTTTTATTATATTTATTAATTTCTAGTTCTTCCAACAAATTTAACTTTCGACTTTTTTTACAAACGTGCAAAATAGCAAAATGATCATTAAAGGTATGCTGGTATTTCTGAAATTGAAAGCATTTTTTGTGTTCTTGAATGCGGTTTGGAAAGCTTCGTCCACTTTGTCCAACGTATACCTTAGGACAATCCCCACACTTTACCAAATATACGTCCGAGTTCGTCGATTTAAAGATTTATCATTGGCATTATTTATAAATTTACTAAGTGAGTTGGTTGTTCTGAAAGACGGAGTTAAATTAAAAGATTTAAGTTTTTTGCTGATGGCAATTGATGGAGGACCGTTAAATGTTAATGAACAATATTTACTATTTTGATCGGAATTAAAATGGATTGGGTAAACTAGTTTTAGAGCTTGTTGTTTTTGTTTTTTAAAAGGGATGTTCAATATTAGCTTTTGAGGAAAGCCATTGTTGTTTGCAATTATTAAAATTCTATTAAGTTCGTCATTAAAATTTTTATCTGAAAGGGGAACTGTTATAAGCCTATGTAACATGATACAAAAGTAATTTGTAATTCATTTATTATTCCAAATTTACCATAGTATAGTCACTTATAAACTATTTAACGTACATTCAATCATTTTTAGTTCATTTTACAGAAAGAAATACGTTCAAACTAGTGTTGCTTTGATAGCCTTGCTATTTTGTATCATTCAATGTCTGTCGAAGTATTAGCTAGAGAAGTAGTTGTTTCAAAAGTTATTTGTTTGTTGAATATTTTCGTGTTTTTTTCTAATTATAAGTTAAAATATCATCTACATATCTGTACCAGTATAGACATTTATTAAACAGTAGATGTTTTCTGATTACGTTCTCTAATGATTTCATTAATATTTCGGCATGTAAGGGGCTCAGGGGGTTACCCATCACAAATCCTTTGTTTTGAATAAAGAAGTTATTATTGAATTGAAAATAATTTTATCCCTGAATACAGTTTAGCGCATTAAGAACTAATAAGATATCAGAACAGATAAGTATATCCTTTTCTAAGTGACTATCAGCCCACAATTGTGCTTTCAATATCGCCAGTGCATCTGCTAAATGAGAAGATGATATCAAGGAAAACCTTTTCATAAGTATCCTTAGATGGAATCAAGCAGGCAAGGCTAGCTTCATCACATGTCTTAGAACCATCTGTATATATATGATCTGCAGATGGGGTCACATCAAACATACAGTGTAACTGATATTAAATTACCATTCTTAGTATTTTCTTACAGTAAACTAGTTACTATCTATTCACACATTATTTTTAATTATGTAATATATTTGTGGAAAATCTGATATAACATAATCCGCCAAATAATATTAAAATTATCTTTATAGGTATAACAAAACTTAAAATATAATTTGTATTCGTTCTGTCGGCATATTAAAATTTCATAAGAAGTACTTCATTCAATTTTAACTACTCATTATTAGGTTTTAATAAAAACTCCCCAATAAAACCACATTTTAGGGATTATAAACAATAAGTTTTACCAAAATAAACCTATATTAATCAATTTAAAACCTAATTAAACCAATTATAGATACACATAAACTGAAACCATTTCTTAAGTCTACCGTAAGAAACTTTCAAATAATTTAGATACTCAGCTCTGTTCTCTGACATACAACGAAAAACCAGTAACCGCATTCATAACCAACAATTCTTTAGATAATTTCAAAAACAACGCTAAATTTGTTTAGTAGATCCTAGAGTCTAAGTAGAACAAACAGGTCATAGTTTTCAGCAAAGAATTTTGAAGCTTTAAAAATGTTTTGAAAATAATAAATCCTCTTTCACCCATTAAAATCATTTAATCGATTACCAACATAGTTTCAATCAAAACTGATATAAATAACTGACCCCTAATTATTTTATGTTCCCGTTTTCAACATTAAATAGAAACCCTAAACCGTCGGTTTTATTTGTGTAATGGCAAAACGTAATAGCAAAGGTTTCACATAATTTATCAGCGGGAGCTCAACTTATCTGCAGTACGACAATGTCTAGAGGTATATTACGTAATGAAGAAGACTAAGTCTGAATTAGCAGACATGGTACTTGCAGACCTTTAGAATCGTAGTTACTTTGACCTTAAATTTGTTTTTTAAATTTCTCTATGAATTCTACGATATAATTATTAATCTATATATTTATCCACTCATTAATATAAGAAAAATCACAAGCCTTCACCCTTTTCTTCTATGTGAGTTTTTATGTTTTTCTATAATTAACTATAATTTCCATCACACAAATTGGCTTCCTCTTTTTGAACCAATTTAGCGCAATTAGCTTTATTTTATAACGCCAACTCAGCTAATATAGCGTCGTTCATATTATAAGCATCAGCTAAAAAGTTCGTATCGTTTCAAATAAAAGAGGGCGCTTCAAGCTTTTCTTCATATGACTTCTAATTTGAACTACCTTCAAACGATACGTATCAAAATTTGACAGCGATACGATAATTGGTTCATGATTTATAGCATTTAGATTAAAGCAACATTTCGTTTTGGAAAAAAATTAATATAAAGAAATTTCGTGCATAATACACTGATTTTTAATAGAAAAAATAATTCTAGAACAAAAATTAGGCTTGATAAGTATTATCCAGACACTCCTCCAGCGGAAACAAGGATTCGTAAGTAGTTTGCGAAATTCCAAACAGGCCATATGGGCATTGAAGATGATAAGCGCAGAGGGCGTCCAAAAGAGACTTTTACAGACGAAAACATCTAAAAACTATTAAAAAATTTTGAATGACCGTAAAGTTGATCTTGACTCTGAAGATATCAAACGGACGGCTTACAGTTGTTCAAAAACAACGTGTTGATGATTCAGGGCAAAGTTTCAAACGGTTTAAGTAAAATAAACAGGAGATTTTGCATTCATATATGACAATGGATGCAACATGGATCTATCACTACACTCCAGAGTCCAATTGGCAGCCAGCTGAGTGGACTGCTCATTATAAACCCAATGCAAAACGAGGTTATGGCATCTGTATTTTGGAATGCGCATGCGTATATTAAATATTTTGAAAAGGGAAAGACAATCAACAGCGACTATCATATAGCATTGCTAGAGCCTTTGAAGGATTTTCCTAAAAATTGTTTTTTCTTTCTCCAAAACCGTACGAAATATTTAGCGAATGTGTTGTAAAATACTAAAGTTCCAAAATTTGAACCTAAATATGTCAGTTATGGCCAGAATATTACCTTATTATAAGTATCATCAGCAACCAAGTGTAATAGTCGAGTGGAAGAACACGCGAAACCGTGAACTCCGCCTTCAACATAGATCTTGAAGGCGGAGTTCACGGTTTCGCGTGAATTTAAAAAGTGAAAAATCCTGAGTAGAAAGTTTGTGAATGTATTTCGTTGTAAGTAGTGCTTTTTGTAACAATGATCCCGTTTAGTATCCCCCTCCATATTTACTAGTCGCCATAAAACTGATGAAAATCTTACTTTGAATAATTTTAAGAAACCAGTTTAACAATCTAGCTCAAATCTTTCTGAATTCTACATAATCAAAAATACGATGCGCAATTAGATAGTATAGTACTAATTTTTCACCTCATCAAAAACTCATAGCGGATGAAAACTAAAGAAAACTTGTTTTTATTTTTGCGCTTAATATATTAAATATAGATTTGTACTCTTCTAATTAACATGATCTATTTCTTATAAAAATATGAACCAGAACCAAAACATGCATACATAAATATGATGTATTATAATATTTGTCTAATAACAGGTAAAGCTAAATATCTGAAACATCTCTGAAAGTAAATGACATTACAGAATAATAAGAAAAAATAAATTATGCGTTGATAATAAAGTCGCAACTAATCATAATGATGGTTGCGACCGTTATTACGTGGTAATTTATAATGAACACTGAATAAAACGCTTACTTACACTTAGTAAGTGTTTTATTCAGTGTTCAAAGTCACAATTCTTAATTCCCTTAAGCGCAGCATACAGAATCAGTTATGGATTGAAAGATAAGTTTGCTTATACAAGGTGTGCCATTAGTGTGTATATCATCCACATACATTACCCAAAAATAGGCATTTATTAAAAAGGGGGTGTTTGCTAATGATGGGTTCTAATACCCCGCTTTTTAATAAATGCCTTTTGGGTAAGCTATGTGGATGATATCCCTGTATGTTTTCAAGGTAGAGCAAGATAATTGGATGTTTTCTTATTATGTCTGAACTCAATCCATTCAAACATAAAATTTACAATAGAACTGCAAGAAAATTAATCTATCAACTTTTTAGACCTAAACATATATTAGAAAAATTATAAAGTTGAATTTGACATATACTATAAACCAACCCACACTGATACAACTATCCATTTTAAATCCTTCCACTCCATGCCCCAGAAACTTGGAGCCTATAATTCTATAATCCATCGACTGATCAATACCCTATTATCGGAGGCCAATTTCAACAAAGAATTAAATAGAAAATTAACAATAGCTAGTAATAACGGATTCCCACTTGTGTTAATAAACAATTTATTGAATAAAAAACAAACACGTAAAATAAATTCATTAATTTTCCCTAACAGTAACCTAAACCAAAATAAAAAAATATTGTTCATTAACATATATTGACCCTCCGTTAATAGCAATTAGCAAGAAATGAAAATCTTTAAACATTAAAACATCATTCAAAACAAATAATTCACTACACAAATTTATAAACAACGCAGACATAACAGCTTAAAATGAAAAGTCATGCGTGTACTTGCTAGATGGCGGTAATTGCCCAAAAGTATATGTGGGACAAACAGGCCGGAGCTTCTAGCACCGAATCCGTGAACATAAGAGAGGATTCACATTAAAGAAAATAACGTCAACATACGCGAACCACCTTCTGGATCAACAACATTAATTTAATCCGGATTTCAAAATATTACACACGTGCCAAAAAGGAAGGAAATTAAATCCAATAGAACAATTAGGAACGAACCAATTTAACAAACGCCATATTCTACTAAATGAACAAACGGAGCTCAACAATTCACTATTACTTAATTAATAATTTTTGGACCTGCAATACCCCTACCATATTCATAGTGTTTTGTAGTATTTAAGTCTCTATTGTAATCAATTTAAAATCATTATTCATCTGCCTGATGAAGCCACAGTGTGGTGAAACAATTATAGCAGTATCTACAAAATAAAGCTAAACTCAAAACGATCGTGTTTTTCATTACAAGTTTATAATGAAGTTTCGCCAAGTAACACCTTTATCAATCCAATATTAGCATTACTATGATAGCTGCGATATTTAATTTTCACCGAATGTCTACTTTTTGATAAGTTGCGACTAAACAAATTATTTTAGATACATAAAGTCACATCAGAATTGACCCAGATATAAAATATGTTAATATACAGGGATTATCTGTATATAAGTTAAGAACAATTAAATTGAGAAGTGATAATAGCTTTAAAAAGGTACACAATTCGGCTTAAATCTTCAAAATAGCAAATTTTAATAGTTCTGATTTACCACGTTTTTACCAAGTTTTGTAAGGTAGTAGCTTGTCCTACAGTCTGCATTATTATAAATTAAATTAAAAACTAAAATATATCTGTACTAAATAATAATAAACTAAATAGCGTTTTCAATTATAGAAAGGAAGATACATAAATATCTGCGATGAATTATGTTAATGTAGCCACAAATACATTCAAATTTAACGAAACAAGGAACTTTAATTAATTATTTATATGTAGACTGCAATATAAAGTTAAATAATTGACAGGCTTACGAGAAACGCCTTCCTGCAATGAGGAAATCCTTTTGGGATTTGAAACCGGATTATATTCCATTGGTACATTTTTAGACCTAAGTAAAGCATTTGACTGTGTTTCACATAAAATTCTTCTGCGCAAACTATACTGTTATAACTTTTCTCCATCTAGTTGTAAATTACTAAACTCCTATCTTTCTGAAAGGTTCCAAATGGTACGGGTCGGCGATAAACACTCATCATATACCGCTATAAAACATGGTGTTCCGCAAGGATCTATTTTGGGCCCTTTGCTCTTTTTAATTTATATAAATGACCTACCTAACATTTATACTAAGTAGAGGATAACTGCGGGTTCTGGGACAGGAATTATTCCCATAAGAATAGCATGGGAAGCATTCCCAAGGTCACCGGAATTATTCCCAAGGTTTCCGGTGTCAGGTTTCCGGTTGTCGACGTTGCGGTTTCCAGTATCAGGTTTCCGGTTGCCGACGTTGCGGTTTCCAGTATCAGGTTTCCGGTTGCCGACGTTGCGGTTTCCAGTGTCAGGTTTCCGGTGTCAGGTTTCCGGTTGCCGACGTTGCGGTTTCCAGTATCAGGTTTCCGGTTGATAAGGGTGGGAGTAGATATGACGTAACGTATGTTGATAAGATTTAAATATTTCAGAGCTATATTATTCACCAGTTTAAATTGAGCCGTCAACGCACAACAATCAACATGTTCTCGTGCACGTTCTGCAAATCAACCTTTACTCATAAGTATAATTTGACAAAGCATGTCAAAAAGTATCATCCCCAAAACGGTGTTAAGCGGGTTGCCGACCTTCCACCAGCTGGGGCCCCTCCCATGAAGAAGAACCGGTGCGACGCGTGCCAAGAGGAATTTGGGACTCCTCAACTTCTTACGGGGCATCTGAGATCTCAAAAACATCTAATCACGATTGCCCAACCCGACGAAGATGGCGTAAAGAGAATTGCTACTGCATTCCGTAACCGGATTGCCACTTACGTCATTGAAGCTGCAAATACTGCCGATATCCCGAAATTCTTAGAGGATTGTGAGGGGAGCTTTGTACGTTTGGTGAGTCGTCATCAGCATTCGACTCAAAAGGTTAATATCGAGCTGTTTGGCCATTATATCAAACCAGGAGACGAGGATCAGACAGATCTAAAATCGTTTAACACCCGATTTGTGGTGGTAACCCCTACTGACGACCTGGTGGAGGTTTGCGCAAAATTGTGCAATGTGGTGAAAACAAAGAGCGAAGAGTTCCAGGTAAGTTTTTAATTTTTTTAATCACATAATTTTTATATTAAATGCTATTATTCATTGTAGGAGCGGGACAGCGGATGGGCCTTACTTAAGGTATCACACCTTGAGGTGAACATTAATAAATACACCCCCATCCGCGGCTCTTCTTATGTGGATCTTCCCCCATCGATCAAGAAGAAAAAAGCCTGTATCAATGTACAAAATAAAGATGAGGCCTGCTTCGCTTGGGCGGTGACGTCAGCACTGTACCCCGCCGATCATGGAGCTCCCCCACATCGTCCCACGTCATACCCTCACTACACAACCGTGTTGAATTTAACAGGTATGGAGTTGCCATTAAAACTTAAAGAAATCCCCAAATTTGAAATTTTAAATAATATTAGCATTAACGTTTACGGGCTAGAGTTTGATTCTGATAAGCATGTTCACGAGGTGGTAGGGCCGATTTATTTTACGAAATCAAAGCGCGTGAGACATGTGAACCTCCTTTACATCGAGGATGGTACAAAGGGGCACTATGTTTGGATAAAAGATATATCCAGATTAGTAGCATCTCAAGTATCTACACATAAATCAAAAACGCATCTATGTGATGGGTGTTTGACGTTTTTCTCCACTGAAATCGCCCTGCATAACCATTCCCAGCATGATTGCAACAAAGTGTATACAGTCATGCCCACCACCGATTTAATAAAAAATAAAAACGGCGATATGGTACCCGGAAACATTTTATCATTTAATAATTATTGTTCTAAAATTCGGGTGCCTTTTACTGTTTATGCTGATTTTGAATCACTTCTCATCCCGATTCAAACATCCCAGCCGGATCCAAACAAATCTTATACTTATTCAACGCATGTTCATACTCCGTATTCCTTCGCGTATTATATTAAATGTTCTTATAATTCAAATTTAGATAAATTTGTGACATATACTGGTTTGGACTGCCCTAAAGTTTTCATAGAGAGATTAAGCGCTGATGCAAAATCTATTTACGAAAATCATCTGAAACCCATAATTCCAATGTCGAAATTAACTCCGGGTGAACAGTATTTGTTTGACTCCGCAACAGAGTGCCATATCTGTGAAAAATTATTAAACGCTTGTGATAAGGTGGCAGATCATTGTCATTTAACGGGGAAATTTGTCGGAGCAGCCCACTCCAAATGTAATTTAAATTATAAAATTCCTAAATTTTTACCGATTTTGTTTCACAATTTAAGCGGATATGATTCTCATTTATTTATCAAAGAATTTGGTCTAGATACAGACAAAATTGATGTTATCCCCCAAAACAAGGAGAAATACATATCATTTTCCAAATCTATTAAAGTGGATCAGTACGAAGACAAGCGCGGAATTAATCGCGATATTTATTTAAAATTAAGATTTTTAGACTCATTTAGATTTATGGCCTCATCTTTAGACAAATTAGCTAGAAATTTAAAGCCGGAACAATTAAATACTGTACATAAACATTTCCCCAGTAATGAACAATTTGAATTAGTAACAAAAAAGGGGGTATTTCCTTACCAGTATATGGATGACTTTTCAAAATTGACCGAAACTAGATTACCATCCAAAAATCTATTTTACAATTCATCAACCAACTCAGATATAACTAGAGAAGATTATGAACATGCTCAAAATGTTTGGGCTAAATTTAATTGTAAAGATTTACAGGAATATTCTGATTTATATTTAAAAACAGACGTACTACTTTTGGTAGATATTTTTGAAAATTTCCGCGATGTTTGTTTGAAAGCATATAATTTGGATCCGGCTCATTATTATACGGCACCTGGATTGTCGTGGGATGCCATGCTGAAACTGACGGACGTTAAATTGGAATTACTGACAGACATTGACATGCATCATTTTATACGTAAAGGGATAAGAGGTGGTATAAGTCAATGTTCTTTGCGACATGCAGTAGCCAATAACAAATACATGTTCGACTTTGACAAAACGAAACCCTCGACATACTTAACATACTGGGACGCTAACAACTTGTATGGTTGGGCAATGTCTCAATTATTACCCTATGCGGACTTTAAATGGTTAAGCGCGACAGAAATTGAAAATTTAAACGTATTAAATGTTCCCGATGATTCATCCACAGGATACATTTTAGAAGTGGATATTGAGTATCCAGAAAATGTTCACAATTTACACAACGATCTACCTTTTCTCGCAGAAAATATGGTGCCACCAAATTCAAAATTCACGCAAACTAAACTTATTCCAAATTTAAACAATAAAACCAAATATATAATTCATTATCGCAATTTGAAACAAGCACTAAGAAACGGATTAAAATTAATTCAAATTCACCGCGTAATATCTTTCAAGCAGTCTGACTGGTTAAAGAGGTACATTGATTTAAACACTTCAATGAGGCAGGCCGCTCGAAACGATTTCGAAAAAGATTTCTTTAAATTAATGAATAATTCAGTTTTTGGAAAGACAATGGAAAACGTAGATAAACGTGTAGACGTCAAATTGGTGAATCATTGGGAGGATATTGGTAATCGTCGGGGCGCGGAAAGTTTAATAGCAAAATTAAATTTCAACTGTTGTTCAATTTTTACCGAAAACTTAGTAGCGATCCAATTGGATCGTTTGCGGGCTGTTTATAATAAACCGATTTACGTCGGGTTCTCAGTTTTAGATCTTAGTAAATTATTAATGTATGATTTTTATTATGGCTATTTAAAGTCTAAATATGGAGATAAGGTGAGATTGTGCTACATGGACACGGACAGTTTAACGCTACAATTTGAGACTGATGACATTTATAAGGATATGAAACAAGACTTGAATAAATTCGACACTAGTAATTTTGATTCTAATAATCAGTACGGCATCCCTTTGCAAAACAAGGCCGTATTGGGCCTGATGAAGGATGAGAATGGGGGAATGGTTATGCAAGAGTTTGTCGGATTAAGAGCTAAAATGTATGCGAATAACGTGGAGGGGAAATGGTCTAAAAAGGCTAAAGGTGTTAAGAAAAATGTAGTGGCGAATGATTTAAGCGGTTCAGATTACTTAAGGTGTTTGAATGAGTCAGCCACAATCATTAAAAAACAGAACCTTTTTAGATCAATCAAACACGCAATTTATTCAAACACGCAAAATAAATTGGCTCTATCACCATTTGATGATAAGCGGTATATTTGTGAAAACAGAATCGACACTCTAGCCTGGGGACATAAAGATATAGTGGCAGCTCCATCTACCGACAATTAATTTATTTTTATTTATGTCTATTTTAAGAATGAATTGTATATGTATCATATTATCAACAGCATTCACATTATTTTTAATGTGGGCTCTATGTGTTTTTGCGGGGATAATAAAGGTTCCTGTAATGAACATACACTTAAATAAAAAACACTTGTAAAATAAAACAGTTTTTATTCTTTACCCTTTACATACTTGTATAATTTTTCAACATTTATAATGCTACACATACTTAATCTATTTTTGTGCACTTGACAACAATAGAAAGATTTTTTTAAATTAGGACAATCCACATCTAATTCTAAATCAATAACATTATCATAAAACTTTTTCAGGTAAGTGCATTTTTGACTTCCTTTAACATATACAATATCTGCAGACAGTTTTTTAAACAGCTTTGGTAATTCGCTCAGATCGCTTTCACCACTGTTGTAGGGGATTCCGTGATAATTTTTCTCCCACAATTTAAGTTTTCTCAGAGCTGTCGAGACCTGTCGAGACTTGTAGTTTAATCTAATTATTTAAAACTATTTTGGATAATAAGATATTTTATTATATTTATATTACACAACATTAGATTTATCTATCCAACTATTTTGCGATTTATCTAAACCTAACCACTTGACGTAAACTTGATTCCCCTTTTTCCTCAACACTTTTTCCACTAGGTAAACGTCTGGATGTTTAGCTTTTTGAAGTTCTTCAGCATAAAACGCACCCGTAATTGGATTTCCTGAACTATCTATCGCCCAAATTAAAAATATTCTTTCCGGCGATTTTGATATGTGAGTAAACAGTTTTTAATAAGTGACGCTCCTTATCTTTAGTGACGTCACATGGTCGCATTCCTGTAGTACTATGCTTCCGTTTGTTGTAATCAGCTGTAATTTCATCCAAAATGTCTATCCAGCGATACGTCCCTCGCAAACTAAATGTGCGATACAGCATTTCCTTTATTGTTCGAATTACACGTTCAGCCATCGCAGCTTTCATGATTGTATATGTAGAATAATGATTAATCCCATATTTTTGCATCACTTTATTAAAGTGTATATTGTAAAATTCTTTTCCTTGATCGGTTTATAAATTTTTAGGCATTCGGTCATTTATCATAATTACACTTTTAAACGCATTAGCCACATTTATACCAGATTTGGCTTTTAATGTTATAGTCCATAAATACTTTGAAAAACAATCAATCACTACCAGAATATATTTAAATCCTTTATTTTCTCTTGCATAAAGTCCAAATTCGGCTAAATCGGCTTGCCATAAATCGTCCACTCCTTTAATAATTGTGCATCGTCGAGGAAATATTTTTCTTGCGAGCTTATGCAGCTCATTTACTACATCACTTTTTACTTTGCTCATGGTGTGTCAATAAATGTCTGAGCCCCTTTCTGCACATCCAAGCTCTTTATTATTTTGTTTAATACCTCATGAGTTTCTCCGATTTTAATATCTTTTTTATTCCACAAGACATAGTTTGAGTAAATTCGCTATATTCATAAACGTTATTTTATCAAAGTAATATAAATATCCGTTAATATTTCTAAATAATCGATTTGCCTCTATTAACAACCGCACGAATTTTTCAAGACGCGTTTAAATTCATCAGTGTTATCGCTCCGGAAGTTATCAACCGCAGAGATGGAAACGCCACTGTGTAATACATGTTATCCGCAAATAAAATAATATCTCCTCGAGAAATTTAGAAAATTGTATCAATTTTTGTGAAATGACCCGGCAGGAAGAGTAGCCATTTACGTAACTTCTGCGGAGGACTTTTATTGTTATTACGTAAACTTTTTATCCTGACCCATTCTTTATAAAATATGTATAATTAATCGTTTCTTACTAAATATGCATCTATATTATTTAATTCACACACTTTTAATTTCTGTAATGTTTGGGTGTAAAGTAATATTGTATGTGGGCGTTGTAATCTCTATAGAAGGTGAAGATGGAATTGGCGCTCCATTACAGTTGTTGAATTCCGTGTATATCATCTTTATTTAAATCAATTGTATTCGGATTATACAATGGATACATTATAGATTCTTTAACAAACGAGTGCGATAATTATAAAGCATGCCCTATTTCGTGTACCAATGTATGGAATAGTTTTGTTTTATTATATTCAGTTTCCGCATCGGAATAAACCCAATTTTCATCTTTATCTATATCTATTTCCGTTGTTTTGTCTAAAACACCAGGTTCAGGTGGTCGATATGGATGTCCTAAAATATTACCGAGTCCATCAAAACTTGAAGGACACTTTGTGTGATTATCACAATATGCGAAATTATGTAAACGTCGCTGATAAGAAATTAAAATATCTGGATTGTTTCGTTGGTATGTAGCGTACTAGGCTCAACCCAAACATGAAATGCTTGCCGGGCTAATTCTAATTCAGCATTATTTGCTTTTTTAAAAATTCTATGTAAATGTCTGTTTTTTCCTATTTAGTTTACTGTAATTTATAATCATTAATATCTCCAACTCCACATCTCTCTGCATCCATTAACTCGAGGGTTTCAGCGTTCAGAACGCCATCTACAGGAAGATCATAATTTTCTGGGAATCTCATCAGATCCTTCTGATATATATATATATATATATATATATATATATATATATATATCCTTTTTCAGTTTTCAGTAGTTCCGTAGAATTCTCATAAATATCCAAATATCCGTAATGAACATTTTGTTGCATTATCTGATATACAGGCTGTGTGTGTGTGTGTGTTAATAATAATACAAGCATGAACAGAAGCAAGGTCTCATCCTTCATGTTTCAAGGTTAAAATTATACTGCATTATATTTTCTCCACATTCTCCTAAATATTCGTTAATCAGTAAAATTATTTTACGTTGCTTTATCGTGTTGCGTTTGGTTACACATTTTAAAATACAGTTTATTCAATTATATTTTTTTGTCTTAGTTCATTCTCAATTGTTTTAATTTCCGCGATTACGGGTATAGATTTAGAACATTTATGCAAAGCACACAAACGATCAACAACATCATTTATATCGCGGTATGAAATAGATGGCTGATTATTAATCATCATATATCTGTAACCACCATAATTTTCCATGGTGTAAGAATATGCGGTTTCTTCCGGCCCTCTTTTATTACCATGAACTCTTTCATCCAACTGGTCTTTTCCACGCTCAATGTCTTCTAACCTTTTGTGTATCTTATTCATTTCAAGCGCTATAAATTTTTTATAGTTTGCAACTTCTCTACTAATATCGTTTTTATGCGTGTTTTCTTGATTTGTTGTAGTAACCATAAATTCATCAACACCCCCTCCTCCAGACTCCGCACTGTTTGGTGTCTCGTTTCTAAGAGATATGGTCTTGGCTCTAATAACAGCTGATAAATCATCAATTGTTTTTTCATTGTGCCAGTCCCCATAATTTTTTATTGGCAATTGTTCCATGTTCAATATTTTCGCCACATCTTTACGGTTGGTGGTTTCTGGTAAACGATGCTCCTTGCTTATATGATAATTTAAGTTATCGTTTCTAGTAAACTTTTTATCACAATACAAACATCTGAATTGAGTTCCTGCATGCGACTTTTTATGCCTACACAACCCTGACAAATGGGCGTAGGCAACCCCACATTCTCCACATGCGTGCATGTGAATGGTTAATTCAATACTGATAAACTCTTCGTAAGAG
>CAXAKX010000885.1:0-10991 GCA_963969525.1 Ontholestes murinus
GGTCTCCAAGGTGAACAGCCTCTAGTCGATAGAATAATGTAGGTAAGGAACGTCGGCAAATTGGATCCGTAACTTCAGGGATAAGGATTGGCTCTGAGGACCGGGGCGTGTCGGGCTTGGTCGGGAAGCGGGTCCTGGCTGACGTGCCGGGCCTGGGCGAGGGGACGCGTGCGTTAGCGCGCGCCGATCCGAGCTCGGTCCCGTGCCTTGGCCTCCCGCGGAACTTCCTTGCTGCGAGGCCCGCGCGTGCGCACTCGGTGGCTCTGCTGCTGGCGTGCGTGTGCCGGTGTCCTCTTCGGCCGCCATTCAACGGTCAGCTCAGAACTGGCACGGACTTGGGGAATCCGACTGTCTAATTAAAACAAAGCATTGCGATGGCCCAAGCGGGTGTTGACGCAATGTGATTTCTGCCCAGTGCTCTGAATGTCAACGTGAAGAAATTTAAGCAAGCGCGGGTAAACGGCGGGAGTAACTATGACTCTCTTAAGGTAGCCAAATGCCTCGTCATCTAATTAGTGACGCGCATGAATGGATTAACGAGATTCCCACTGTCCCTACCCACTATCTAGCGAAACCACTGCCAAGGGAACGGGCTTGGAAAAATTAGCGGGGAAAGAAGACCCTGTTGAGTTTGACTCTAGTCTGGCACTGTAAGGAGACATGAGAGGTGTAGCATAAGTGGGAGGCGGCTCTGCCGTCGAATCTGAAATACCACTACTTTCATCGTTTCTTTACTTACTCGGTTAGGCGGAACGCGTGCGCCCGTCCGCTAACCGCGGCGGTCTGCACGGTGTTCTCGAGCCAAGCGTGCCGAGTGGCGTGAAGCGTCGGTCGACCTCTCGGGGGAGGCCTTCGTCCGATCGCCGTCATATGCTCCCGCGTGATCCGATTCGAGGACACTGCCAGGCGGGGAGTTTGACTGGGGCGGTACATCTGTCAAATAATAACGCAGGTGTCCTAAGGCCAGCTCAGCGAGGACAGAAACCTCGCGTAGAGCAAAAGGGCAAAAGCTGGCTTGATCCCGATGTTCAGTATGCATAGGGACTGCGAAAGCACGGCCTATCGATCCTTTTGGCTTGAAGAGTTTTCAACAAGAGGTGTCAGAAAAATTACCACAGGGATAACTGGCTTGTGGCGGCCAAGCGTTCATAGCGACGTCGCTTTTTGATCCTTCGATGTCGGCTCTTCCTATCATTGCGAAGCAGAATTCGCCAAGCGTCGGATTGTTCACCCGCCTATAGGGAACGTGAGCTGGGTTTAGACCGTCGTGAGACAGGTTAGTTTTACCCTCCTGATGACTCGTCGTTGCGATAGTAATCCTGCTCAGTACGAGAGGAACCGCAGGTTCGGACATTTGGTTCACGCACTCGCTCGATCGGGCGGTGGTGCGAAGCTACCATCCGTGGGATTATGCCTGAACGCCTCTAAGGCCGTATCCTGTCTAGTCAAAGTAGGCAACGATACCTTTAGGAGTTCCGGGAGTCGAAAGGCTCTAAACCATATGACTTTACTAGGCGTGCGGTGTTCGCACCGCGCGTCGCACTGGCCCTTAAATTGCCTGGCTGTGATGACTGGCGGACGACCGGATATTTCGGCTCGTCTTTGCCTCATCTCGAAAGGTCGACTATCGGTCCATATTTCGATGTCGGAACTCGGAATTGTTTGTAGACGACTTATGTACCTAGCAGGGTGTTGTTCCCGGTAGAGCAGTTACCACGCTGCGATCTGTTGAGACTCTGCCCTTTGCTTGGGGATTCGTCACGATGTACACACACGATGATGTACTGGCTTGGTCGCGCCACGACGATGATACATATCGTTTTATTCGTTCGAGCCGCCGTCGTTTTCTCATCACACACACATCGTGTGCTGTTGTGTTGTCGTTGTTGATGTGTTGTTTGCACGTATGTCTGCATGTGACACGAGCATAGGCTTGCTTCGTGTCCAGTTATCAGACTTATTTGGGCACGCACACACACACACGCCGCGCAGCACACAACCGTGTGTGATAAACGAGCGCCCGAACATACACGGATAAATACATGTTGTACATCAATGTGCGCACTAAAGTACGTGTACGTGTACGTACGTCGTGATCGTACACCTCGAAAATATGCATTCATTTATTCATATATTTGAAGAAATTAAAATTGATAATTTTTTTTGATGATGATGTGATGATGTGTGTGTGTATAGAGCAGAGACGCCGAAAATCGTCGGGTCGGTCTCTGTTCGCGCACATCAGTTCACATAATATATTTTCATCATCGAGAGAGAGAGACACACACAAAAATAAAAAAAAAAAACCACCACACACAGACTATCTCGTTCGATCTTATCATCGCATGTTGTTGTGAAAGAAGAACGAGTGTTGTGAGTGTTGTGTGTGTGGAGAAAAAGAGGCGACTAAAACCATTACTACTTCTTACATTAGTTTAGTTGTAGAGTTAATGGGCGGCAGGTACACCTATTTTTATTAACAACACAAAAATTTATTTTAACAACGAACGAAAGGAGAAGAGTACATTGTACAAATTTTTTTTTTTTTTAACAAAAATAATGTGGGTGTTCTTAAAATTATTACGAACGAAAAATGTTAATAAATTAATAAAATATTTATTTCATCCATCATCATACCAGTTTTATTCAGCCACAGCAGTTAAACATAAAATAACAATAATATAAATAATAAATAAAAATATTAATTGATGATATGATGATATATAATAATAATGCTGCTGGTAAAAATTACAATGGATAAACGATATTTTTTTTTTAAATGATCGATGGGCGTTATTCTGTACACGAATGGACATCAGATCTGCGGCCGTTATTCGGTACACGAATAGGCATCACATCTGCGGCCGTTATTCGGTACACGAATAGGGATCACATTTGCGGCCGCTATTCGGTACGTAAAGTGATATAATTAATTACCGTTTTTCTGTACCCATATCCGTAACGAATGTATGTTAAATAAGGCGTGAGTGGTGGTTAAATTTCGCAATTTTCACACTTACCACCAATGTTTCCTTTCGTTTCGAACGAGCGAATGGACGAATTTTATATTATCGTATAGTAAAAGAACTTTCGACAGTCATCCGGTACCGGTGTGCGATTGACCTATATGTGGCGGCCGGTGGGTCGATGTGCACGATGCTAAAAGCGAAATTTCGATCGACACGAAATAATTTCGAAATTTTTACCACGGTTCGCATTTATTTCCGCTCGTCGATGTGTCCTTTCGTATCGCGTAAGCGAATTAACGAATATTATATTTTAATATTATAAAAATAATTTCGACAAGAAATAATTTCGAAACTTTTACCACGGTTCGCAATTTATTTCCGCTCGTCGATCTTTTTTCCTTACGTTTCGTGCGAGCGAACGAACGAACGAACGAATATTATATTATCGAATGATAAAAGAAATTTCGACAGTCATTCTGTACCGGTGTGGCGGTCGGTCGGTGTGCACGGTGCGAAAAGCGAAATTTCGATCGACACGAAACAATTACGAAATTTTTACCACGGTTCGCATTTATTTCCGCTCGTCGATGTGTCCTTTCGTATCGCGTAAGCGAATTAACGAATATTATATTTTAATATAATAAAAATAATTTCTGCCGTTATTCGGTACCTATGTACGAAAAACCTATATGTGGCGGTCGGTCGGTCGGTGTGCACGGAGCTAAAACCGAAATTTCGACAAGAAATAATTTCGAAATAATTTCGAAACTTTTACCACGGTTCGCAATTTATTTCCGCTCGTCGATCTTTTTTCCTTACGTTTCGTGCGAGCGAACGAACGAACGAACGAATATTATATTATCGAATGATAAAAGAAATTTCGACAGTCATTCTGTACCGGTGTGGCGGTCGGTCGGTGTGCACGGTGCGAAAAGCGAAATTTCGATCGACACGAAATAATTACGAAATTTTTACCACGGTTCGCATTTATTTCCGCTCGTCGATGTGTCCTTTCGTATCGCGTAAGCGAATTAACGCATATTATATTTTAATATTATAAAAATAATTTCGACAAGAAATAATTTCGAAACTTTTACCACGGTTCGCAATTAATTTCCGCTCGTCGATCTTTTTTCCTTACGTTTCCTGCGAGCGAGCGAACGAACGAATATTATATTATCGAATGATAAAAGAAATTTCGACAGTCATTCTGTACCGGTGTGGCGGTCGGTCGGTGTGCACGGTGCGAAAAGCGAAATTTCGATCGACACGAAATAATTACGAAATTTTTACCACGGTTCACATTTATTTCCGCTCGTCGATGTGTCCTTTCGTATCGCGTAAGCGAATTAACGAAAATTTTATTTTAATAAAATAAAAATAATTTCTGCCGTTATTCTGTACATGTGTACGAAAAATATATATGTGAGGCGGTCGGTCGGTGTGCACGATGCCAAAAGCGTTATTCGGTACGGGCGTGCGAAATAATTGTACGCGGCGGTCGGTCGGTGTGCACGATGCTAAAAGCGTTACTCGGTACCTGTGTGCGAAAAACCTAAAGTCGAACGTTTTGACTTCGGTCCGCTTTATTTCCACTCGCCGATCTGTCCTTTCGCATCGCGTAAGCGAATTAACGAAAATTTTATTTTAATAAAATAAAAATAATTTCTGCCGTTATTCCGTACCTATGTACGAAAAATATATATGTGAGGCGGTCGGTCGGTGTGCACGATGCCAAAAGCGTTATTCGGTACGGGCGTGCGAAATAATTGTACGCGGCGGTCGGTCGGTGTGCACGATGCTAAAAGCGTTATTCGGTACCTGTGTGCGAAAAACCTAAAGTCGAACGTTTTCACTTCGGTCCGCTTTATTTCCACTCGCCGATCTGTCCTTTCGCATCGCGTAAGCGAATTAACGAAAATTTTATTTTAATAAAATAAAAATAATTTCTGCCGTTATTCCGTACCTATGTACGAAAAATATATATGTGAGGCGGTCGGTCGGTGTGCACGATGCCAAGAGCGTTATTCGGTACGGGCGTGCGAAATAATTGTACGCGGCGGTCGGTCGGTGTGCACGATGCTAAAAGCGTTATTCGGTACCTGTGTGCGAAAAACCTAAAGTCGAACGTTTTGACTTCGGTCCGCTTTATTTCCACTCGCCGATCTGTCCTTTCGCATCGCGTAAGCGAATTAACGAAAATTTTATTTTAATAAAATAAAAATAATTTCTGCCGTTATTCCGTACCTATGTACGAAAAATATATATGTGAGGCGGTCGGTCGGTGTGCACGATGCCAAAAGCGTTATTCGGTACGAGCGTGCGAAATAATTGTACGCGGCGGTCGGTCGGTGTGCACGATGCTAAAGGCGTTATTCGGTACCTGTGTGCGAAAAACCTAAAGTCGAACGTTTTCACTTCGGTCCGCTTTATTTCCACTCGCCGATCTGTCCTTTCGAATCGCGTAAGCGAATTAACGAAAATTTTATTTTAATAAAATAAAAATAATTTCTGCCGTTATTCCGTACCTATGTACGAAAAATATATATGTGAGGCGGTCGGTCGGTGTGCACGATGCCAAAAGCGTTATTCGGTACGGGCGTGCGAAATAATTGTACGCGGCGGTCGGTCGGTGTGCACGATGCTAAAAGCGTTATTCGGTACCTGTGTGCGAAAAACCTAAAGTCGAACGTTTTCACTTCGGTCCGCTTTATTTCCACTCGCCGATCTGTCCTTTCGCATCGCGTAAGCGAATTAACGAAAATTTTATTTTATTAAAATAAAAATAATTTCTGCCGTTATTCGGTACCTGTGTACGAAAAACATATATATGAGGCGGTCGGTCGGTGCGAATAAGCGAATTGACGAAAATTTTATTTTAATATAATAAAAATAATTTCTGCCGTTATTCGGTACCTGTGTACGAAAAACATATATATGAGGCGGTCGGTCGGTGCGAATAAGCGAATTGACGAAAATTTTATTTTAATAAAATAAAAATAATTTCTGCCGTTATTCCGTACCTATGTACGAAAAATATATATGTGAGGCGGTCGGTCGGTGTGCACGATGCCAAAAGCGTTATTCGGTACGGGCGTGCGAAATAATTGTACGCGGCGGTCGGTCGGTGTGCACGATGCTAAAAGCGTTATTCGGTACCTGTGTGCGAAAAACCTAAAGTCGAACGTTTTCACTTCGGTCCGCTTTATTTCCACTCGCCGATCTGTCCTTTCGCATCGTGTAAGCGAATTAACGAAAATTTTATTTTATGAAAATAAAAATAATTTCTGCCGTTATTCGGTACCTGTGTACGAAAAACATATATATGAGGCGGTCGGTCGGTGCGAATAAGCGAATTGACGAAAATTTTATTTTATTAAAATAAAAATAATTTCTGCCGTTATTCGGTACCTATGTACGAAAAATATATATGTGAGGCGGTCGGTCGGTGTGCACGATGCCAAAAGCGTTATTCGGTACGGGCGTGCGAAATAATTGTACGCGGCGGTCGGTCGGTGTGCACGATGCTAAAAGCGTTATTCGGTACCTGTGTGCGAAAAACCTAAAGTCGAACGTTTTCACTTCGGTCCGCTTTATTTCCACTCGCCGATCTGTCCTTTCGCATCGTGTAAGCGAATTAACGAAAATTTTATTTTATTAAAATAAAAATAATTTCTGCCGTTATTCGGTACCTGTGTACGAAAAACATATATATGAGGCGGTCGGTCGGTGCGAATAAGCGAATTGACGAAAATTTTATTTTATTAAAATAAAAATAATTTCTGCCGTTATTCGGTACCTGTGTACGAAAAACATATATATGAGGCGGTCGGTCGGTGCGAATAAGCGAATTGACGAAAATTTTATTTTATTAAAATAAAAATAATTTCTGCCGTTATTCGGTACCTGTGTACGAAAAACATATATATTAGGCGGTCGGTCGGTGCGAATAAGCGAATTGACGAAAATTTTATTTTAATATAATAAAAATAATTTCTGCCGTTATTCGGTACCTGTGTACGAAAAACATATATATGAGGCGGTCGGTCGGTGTGCACGATGCTAAAAGCGTTATTCGGTACGGGCGGGCGAAAAACTTATATGCGGCGGTCGGTCGGTGTGCACGATGCCGAGAGCGTTATTCGGTACCTGTGTGCGAGAGACATATATATATGGTGGTGCACGGTGCGATGAGCGAATTTTCATTTTACGCAAATAAAGTCGAGTATTACGCTTCGTTTCGTCTTGTTTCACACACAAATGATATTTTCGGGCAGTGCTAAGTGGAAAAATAAAAATAAAATTTCTCGCCGTTATTCTGTACAAATATGCATCAAACAGCTGTATGGGCGGTGCAGGTCGAAAGCGTTATTCGGTACCGGTGTGCGAAAAACCTAATGTCGAACGTTTTAACTTCGGTCCGCTTTATTTCCACTCGCCGATGTGTCCTTTCGTATCGAGTAAGCGAATTAACGAAAATTTTATTTTAATAAAATAAAAATAATTTCTGCCGTTATTCGATACCTATGTACGAGAAACATATATATGAGGCGGTCGGTCGGTCGGTCGGTCGGCGCGCACGATGCTAAAAGCGTTATTCGGTACGGGCGTGCGAAAAAGTTAAATGCGGCGGTCGGTCGGTGCGCACGATGCCGAAAGCGTTATTCGGTACCTGTGTGCGAGAGACATATATATGGTGGTGCACGGTGCGATGAGCGAATTTTCGATTTACGCAAATAAAGTCGAGTATTACGCTTCGTTTCGTCTTGTTTCACACACAAATGATATTTTCGGGCAGCGCTAGGTGGAAAAATAAAAATTTAATTTCTCGCCGTTATTCTGTACAAATATGCATCAAACAGCTATATGGGTGGTGCAGGTCGTTCGGGTGAAAAGTGGAAGATTGAAAAAGAACGACCAGGCGAGCAGTATATTGTATATATATCGCAAAGAAACGCCGAAATAAATATCCTTTTGGCTTTAATAAACCGTCGCATGGGTAAAATAAAATTTTTAACAAATTTTTGCCCTATGCGACGGACAGAGAGACGAACGACGAACAACGGCGGGCGACGACACACGGCAACGGGCGACGACACAACAACCAGTGTAGTGTAATGCCATTATATACGTTACGTGTAATAAGTCGGCCGGCGTGTTTTTAGTTTTTATCTCTTGTGGGGGAACGCGAGGTCTCAGTGTGTTCACCAAGCTGCTACTTCTCTAGTATTATATATAATATATAATAAGAAGATGTGTGTGGTTTTGCGTGTTCGGTGTGCCTCATATAATCGTTCCCCATCATATTAAAACACATAAAATATCATCATCGTCTGTTGAAAATAAAATCACGGCCTCACGTGTCTGGACAGTTCGATGTATTTAATATAAAACGACGACGAACCGGAGAGACGAACGACGAACAACGGCGGGCGACGACACACGGCAACGGGCGACGACACAACAACCAGTGTAGTGTAATGCCATTATATACGTTACGTGTAATAAGTCGGCCGGCGTGTTTTTAGTTTTTATCTCTTGTGGGGGAACGCGAGGTCTCAGTGTGTTCACCAAGCTGCTACTTCTCTAGTATTATATATAATATATAATAAGAAGATGTGTGTGGTTTTGCGTGTTCGGTGTGCCTCATATAATCGTTCCCCATCATATTAATACACATAAAATATCATCATCGTCTGTTGAAAATAAAATCACGGCCTCACGTGTCTGGACAGTTCGATGTATTTAATAAAACGACGACGAACCGGAGAGACGAACGACGAACAACGGCGGGCGACGACACACGGCAACGGGCGACACAACAACACCAGTGTAGTAGTGTAATGCCATTATATACGTTACGTGTAATAAGTCGGCCGGCGTGTTTTTAGTTTTTATCTCTTGTGGGGGAACGCGAGGTCTCAGTGTGTTCACCAAGCTGCTACTTCTCTAGTATTATATATAATATATAATAAGAAGATGTGTGTGGTTTTGCGTGTTCGGTGTGCCTCATATAATCGTTCCCCATCATATTAATACACATAAAATATCATCATCGTCTGTTGAAAATAAAATCACGGCCTCACGTGTCTGGACAGTTCGATGTATTTAATAAAACGACGACGAAACCGGAGAGACGAACGAGGAACAACGGCGGGCGACGACACACGGCAACGGGCGACACAACAACACCAGTGTAGTAGTGTAATGCCATTATATACGTTACGTGTAATAAGTCGGCCGGCGTGTTTTTAGTTTTATCTCTTGTTTGGGGGAACGCCGAGGTCTCAGTGTTGCACCAATCTGCTACTCTATTATAATATATAATAAGATGTGTGTGGTTTGTGTGTCGGTTGTGCCTCATACAAAAATCGTTCCCCGTATTTTACTACATATATAAATATATATCATCATCGTGTTATTATCGTCTGTTGAAAATAAAATCACGGCCTCGCCGTGTCTGGACAGTTCGATGTTTTAATAAAACGAGACGCGAGAAATCAGTTGCCGCCCGAGGAAATTTTTTTCTTGTCTCTCACCCACCATATATATATACCGTCTGTTGAATATAAAATCACGGCCTCGCCGTGTCCGGACAGTTCGGTGTTGAAAACTCTAACAGGTAGTTTGAACCTGTCCGAATAGCACGTTCGCGGGACCCATTTCGTATATTCGTTTATGCGTATGGCCCTTATGCGAGCAACATGTAGACTGAACATGTAATATTTTTAAAGTAGCGGTGCGTAAAAACTCCGTGAAAATTCAAATGCAATAACTCACCGAATTCCGAGCGAGAATGAAAACTTATGTTGATTGAAATATATATATCATCATAAAGTCAGACGTTCGGGGGACCCGAGCGCGTGGTCCCCTTGGCCGAGACGATGATTTTCAATCTAACGAACAATGATGTTTTTTGTAGTGTGTGTAAGCCTTGGCGAGATGTGAAATTTATAAAATTTCTCTTCTCTCTCATGCCATATATATGATATATTGATGCATTTCGGAGTTGTGTGGACCGAGAGTCTCTCCACTCCTATTCTTGGTGTTCACACCGCCGGCCGGCCGCCGTGTGCTCGTGTACATGTGCCGTCGTGTGCTGACGTGTGTGTCTCCGGGCGCATTATCAAACAAAAAAATTCGTGGGTCTGCATAAATGTGTGAACGTCTAGTCGCAATATCGCCGTAGCACAACCGCCGCCCCGCGTTTCGTGTCTTTTACACAAGTTGCATCACGTCCACCGTCTTGACCCCGCCACAGGGGCGGGATAGGTGTTTTACTGGCGTGCTCTGTATACCAATGGAGTGACACGTTAACGTCGGGGGTCCGTGCACGCGTAAACCGGGATATGTGCGATGTTCCGTTCAGCAGAGAGCAGAATTACGAATTCTTGGTGTTCACACCGCCGGCCGGCCGCCGTGTGCTCGTGTACATGTGCCGTCGTGTGCTCACGTGTGTGTCTCCGGGCGCATTATCAAACAAAAAAAGTCGTGGGTCTGCATAAATGTGTGAACGTCTAGTCGTAATATCGCCGTAGCACAACCGCCGCCCCGCGTTTCGTGTCTTTTACACAAGTTGCATCACGTCCACCGTCTTGACCCCGCCACAGGGGCGGGATAGGTGTTTTACTGGCGTGCTCTGTATACCAATGGAGTGACACGTTAACGTCGGGGGTCCGTGCACGCGTAAACCGGGATATGTGCGATGTTCCGTTCAGCAGAGCAGAATTTCGAACCACCTCTTTATTATAAATAAATGAGCTCGTCGTTACACCGGGCGCGCGCGCGCGTAAGCGCCGCCGCTCGAGTGTGCGCGACTAAACACAGCTCCCTGGTTGATCCTGCCAGTAGTCATATGCTTGTCTCAAAGATTAAGCCATGCATGTCTCAGTACAAGCCAAATTAAGGTGAAACCGCGAAAGGCTCATTAAATCAGTTATGGTTCCTTAGATCGTACCACTTATCCTTGGATAACTGTGGTAATTCTAGAGCTAATACATGCAAACAGAGTTCCGACCGGAG
>CAXAKX010000886.1:0-10000 GCA_963969525.1 Ontholestes murinus
GTTCTACGTATATAAATATACGAGTTTTTCAGATGCGAGAAGCCGAACGTCAGATCGTCAGTGTATCTGTTTCGCGTACACACATATATTGTGCGACACAAAAATACGTTAATGATCCTTCCGCAGGTTCACCTACGGAAACCTTGTTACGACTTTTACTTCCTCTAAATGATCAAGTTTGGTCATCTTCCAGCAACATCGACGAACGTCGAAACGTCACCGAGTACCGGTCCGAAGACCTCACTAAATCATTCAATCGGTAGTAGCGACGGGCGGTGTGTACAAAGGGCAGGGACGTAATCAACGCGAGCTTATGACTCGCGCTTACTGGGAATTCCTCGTTCATGGGGAACAATTGCAAGCCCCAATCCCTAGCACGAAGGAGGTTCAGCGGGTTACCCGGACCTTTCGGCCAGGGAGGACACGCTGTCTCCTTCAGTGTAGCGCGCGTGCGGCCCAGAACATCTAAGGGCATCACAGACCTGTTATTGCTCATTCTCGTGCGGCTAAAAGCCACTTGTCCCTCTAAGAAGAATTGATTGTACGCCGACAGTAAAAATCAAACGAGCGGCACGCACGACCGTTTGCACGACCGTGACGATACCGACGCCGACCTTTGAGATGTCGAAAGTACGCCTAGTTAGCAGGCTAGAGTCTCGTTCGTTATCGGAATTAACCTGACAGATCACTCCACCAACTAAGAACGGCCATGCACCACCACCCACCGAATCAAGAAAGAGCTCTCAATCTGTCAATCCTTCCGGTGTCTGGGCCTGGTGAGGTTTCCCGTGTTGAGTCAAATTAAGCCGCAGGCTCCACTCCTGGTGGTGCCCTTCCGTCAATTCCTTTAAGTTTCAGCTTTGCAACCATACTTCCCCCGGAACCCAAAAGCTTTGGTTTCCCGGAAGCTGCCCGCCGAGTCATCGGAGGAACGTCGGCGGATCGCTGGCTGGCATCGTTTATGGTTAGAACTAGGGCGGTATCTGATCGCCTTCGAACCTCTAACTTTCGTTCTTGATCAATGAAAACGTTTTTGGCAAATGCTTTCGCTTTAGTCCGTCTTGCGACGATCCAAGAATTTCACCTCTAACGTCGCAATACGAATGCCCCCATCCGTTCCTATTAATCATTACCTCGGGGTTCCGAAAACCAACAAAATAGAACCGAGGTCCTATTCTATTATTCCATGCACTAAGTATTCAGGCGAAGTTTTAGCCTGCTTTAAGCACTCTAATTTGTTCAAAGTAAACGTGCCGGCCCACCTCGACACTCAGTGAAGAGCACCGCGATGGGATTTCAAGTTGAGCCGCCCTCGCGGGCTAAGCTCACCGGCAGGACGTCCCGCGGGCACGCCAGTTGGACACCGCGAGCGATGAACCGGCGGCGCGGGACACAGATTCGACTACGAGCTTTTTAACCGCAACAACTTTAATATACGCTATTGGAGCTGGAATTACCGCGGCTGCTGGCACCAGACTGGCCCTCCAATTGATCCTCGTTAAAAGGTTTAGAGTGTTCTCATTCCGATTACGGGGCCTCGGATGAGTCCCGTATCGTTATTTTTCGTCACTACCTCCCCGTGCCGGGAGTGGGTAATTTGCGCGCCTGCTGCCTTCCTTGGATGTGGTAGCCGTTTCTCAGGCTCCCTCTCCGGAATCGAACCCTGATTCCCCGTTACCCGTTACAACCATGGTAGGCGCAGAACCTACCATCGACAGTTGATAAGGCAGACATTTGAAAGATGCGTCGCCGGTGCGAGACCGTGCGATCAGCAATAAGTTATTCAGATTCACCAAGTTGTACGATGAACGGACTCGCGTCCGACACCGATTGGTTTTGATCTAATAAAAGCGCTCCTTCCGTCTCCGGTCGGAACTCTGTTTGCATGTATTAGCTCTAGAATTACCACAGTTATCCAAGGATAAGTGGTACGATCTAAGGAACCATAACTGATTTAATGAGCCTTTCGCGGTTTCACCTTAATTTGGCTTGTACTGAGACATGCATGGCTTAATCTTTGAGACAAGCATATGACTACTGGCAGGATCAACCAGGGAGCTGTGTTTAGTCGCGCACACTCGAGCGGCGGCGCTTACGCGCGCGCGCGCCCGGTGTAACGACGAGCTCATTTATTTATAATAAAGAGGTGGTTCGAAATTCTGCTCTGCTGAACGGAACATCGCACATATCCCGGTTTACGCGTGCACGGACCCCCGACGTTAACGTGTCACTCCATTGGTATACAGAGCACGCCAGTAAAACACCTATCCCGCCCCTGTGGCGGGGTCAAGACGGTGGACGTGATGCAACTTGTGTAAAAGACACGAAACGCGGGGCGGCGGTTGTGCTACGGCGATATTACGACTAGACGTTCACACATTTATGCAGACCCACGACTTTTTTTGTTTGATAATGCGCCCGGAGACACACACGTGAGCACACGACGGCACATGTACACGAGCACACGGCGGCCGGCCGGCGGTGTGAACACCAAGAATTCGTAATTCTGCTCTCTGCTGAACGGAACATCGCACATATCCCGGTTTACGCGTGCACGGACCCCCCGACGTTAACGTGTCACTCCATTGGTATACAGAGCACGCCAGTAAAACACCTATCCCGCCCCTGTGGCGGGGTCAAGACGGTGGACGTGATGCAACTTGTGTAAAAGACACGAAACGCGGGGCGGCGGTTGTGCTACGGCGATATTGCGACTAGACGTTCACACATTTATGCAGACCCACGAATTTTTTTGTTTGATAATGCGCCCGGAGACACACACGTCAGCACACGACGGCACATGTACACGAGCACACGGCGGCCGGCCGGCGGTGTGAACACCAAGAATAGGAGTGGAGAGACTCTCGGTCCACACAACTCCGAAATGCATCAATATATCATATATATGGCATGAGAGAGAAGAGAAATTTTATAAATTTCACATCTCGCCAAGGCTTACACACACTACAAAAAACATCATTGTTCGTTAGATTGAAAATCATCGTCTCGGCCAAGGGGACCACGCGCTCGGGTCCCCCGAACGTCTGACTTTATGATGATATATATATTTCAATCAACATAAGTTTTCATTCTCGCTCGGAATTCGGTGAGTTATTGCATTTGAATTTTCACGGAGTTTTTACGCACCGCTACTTTAAAAATATTACATGTTCAGTCTACATGTTGCTCGCATAAGGGCCATACGCATAAACGAATATACGAAATGGGTCCCGCGAACGTGCTATTCGGACAGGTTCAAACTACCTGTTAGAGTTTTCAACACCGAACTGTCCGGACACGGCGAGGCCGTGATTTTATATTCAACAGACGGTATATATATATGGTGGGTGAGAGACAAGAAAAAAATTTCCTCGGGCGGCAACTGATTTCTCGCGTCTCGTTTTATTAAAACATCGAACTGTCCAGACACGGCGAGGCCGTGATTTTATTTTCAACAGACGATAATAACACGATGATGATATATATTTATATATGTAGTAAAATACGGGGAACGATTTTTGTATGAGGCACAACCGACACACAAACCACACACATCTTATTATATATTATAATAGAGTAGCAGATTGGTGCAACACTGAGACCTCGGCGTTCCCCCAAACAAGAGATAAAACTAAAACACGCCGGCCGACTTATTACACGTAACGTATATAATGGCATTACACTACTACACTGGTGTTGTTGTGTCGCCCGTTGCCGTGTGTCGTCGCCCGCCGTTGTTCCTCGTTCGTCTCTCCGGTTTCGTCGTCGTTTTATTAAATACATCGAACTGTCCAGACACGTGAGGCCGTGATTTTATTTTCAACAGACGATGATGATATTTTATGTGTATTAATATGATGGGGAACGATTATATGAGGCACACCGAACACGCAAAACCACACACATCTTCTTATTATATATTATATATAATACTAGAGAAGTAGCAGCTTGGTGAACACACTGAGACCTCGCGTTCCCCCACAAGAGATAAAAACTAAAAACACGCCGGCCGACTTATTACACGTAACGTATATAATGGCATTACACTACACTGGTTGTTGTGTCGTCGCCCGTTGCCGTGTGTCGTCGCCCGCCGTTGTTCGTCGTTCGTCTCTCCGGTTCGTCGTCGTTTTATATTAAATACATCGAACTGTCCAGACACGTGAGGCCGTGATTTTATTTTCAACAGACGATGATGATATTTTATGTGTTTTAATATGATGGGGAACGATTATATGAGGCACACCGAACACGCAAAACCACACACATCTTCTTATTATATATTATATATAATACTAGAGAAGTAGCAGCTTGGTGAACACACTGAGACCTCGCGTTCCCCCACAAGAGATAAAAACTAAAAACACGCCGGCCGACTTATTACACGTAACGTATATAATGGCATTACACTACACTGGTTGTTGTGTCGTCGCCCGTTGCCGTGTGTCGTCGCCCGCCGTTGTTCGTCGTTCGTCTCTCCGGTTCGTCGTCGTTTTATATTAAATACATCGAACTGTCCAGACACGTGAGGCCGTGATTTTATTTTCAACAGACGATGATGATATTTTATGTGTTTTAATATGATGGGGAACGATTATATGAGGCACACCGAACACGCAAAACCACACACATCTTCTTATTATATATTATATATAATACTAGAGAAGTAGCAGCTTGGTGAACACACTGAGACCTCGCGTTCCCCCACAAGAGATAAAAACTAAAAACACGCCGGCCGACTTATTACACGTAACGTATATAATGGCATTACACTACACTGGTTGTTGTGTCGTCGCCCGTTGCCGTGTGTCGTCGCCCGCCGTTGTTCGTCGTTCGTCTCTCCGTCCGTCGCATAGGGCAAAAATTTGTTAAAAATTTTATTTTACCCATGCGACGGTTTATTAAAGCCAAAAGGATATTTATTTCGGCGTTTCTTTGCGATATATATACATATACTGCTCGCCTGGTCGTTCTTTTTCAATCTTCCACTTTTCACCCGAACGACCTGCACCACCCATATAGCTGTTTGATGCATATTTGTACAGAATAACGGCGAGAAATTAAATTTTTATTTTTCCACCTAGCGCTGCCCGAAAATATCATTTGTGTGTGAAACAAGACGAAACGAAGCGTAATACTCGACTTTATTTGCGTAAATCGAAAATTCGCTCATCGCACCGTGCACCACCATATATATGTCTCTCGCACACAGGTACCGAATAACGCTTTCGGCATCGTGCGCACCGACCGACCGCCGCATTTAAGTTTTTCGCACGCCCGTACCGAATAACGCTTTTAGCATCGTGCGCGCCGACCGACCGACCGACCGACCGACCGCCTCATATATATGTTTCTCGTACATAGGTATCGAATAACGGCAGAAATTATTTTTATTTTATTAAAATAAAATTTTCGTTAATTCGCTTACTCGATACGAAAGGACACATCGGCGAGTGGAAATAAAGCGGACCGAAGTTAAAACGTTCGACATTAGGTTTTTCGCACACCGGTACCGAATAACGCTTTCGACCTGCACCGCCCATACAGCTGTTTGATGCATATTTGTACAGAATAACGGCGAGAAATTTTATTTTTATTTTTCCACTTAGCACTGCCCGAAAATATCATTTGTGTGTGAAACAAGACGAAACGAAGCGTAATACTCGACTTTATTTGCGTAAAATGAAAATTCGCTCATCGCACCGTGCACCACCATATATATATGTCTCTCGCACACAGGTACCGAATAACGCTCTCGGCATCGTGCACACCGACCGACCGCCGCATATAAGTTTTTCGCCCGCCCGTACCGAATAACGCTTTTAGCATCGTGCACACCGACCGACCGCCTCATATATATGTTTTTCGTACACAGGTACCGAATAACGGCAGAAATTATTTTTATTATATTAAAATAAAATTTTCGTCAATTCGCTTATTCGCACCGACCGACCGCCTAATATATATGTTTTTCGTACACAGGTACCGAATAACGGCAGAAATTATTTTTATTTTAATAAAATAAAATTTTCGTCAATTCGCTTATTCGCACCGACCGACCGCCTCATATATATGTTTTTCGTACACAGGTACCGAATAACGGCAGAAATTATTTTTATTTTAATAAAATAAAATTTTCGTCAATTCGCTTATTCGCACCGACCGACCGCCTCATATATATGTTTTTCGTACACAGGTACCGAATAACGGCAGAAATTATTTTTATTTTAATAAAATAAAATTTTCGTTAATTCGCTTACACGATGCGAAAGGACAGATCGGCGAGTGGAAATAAAGCGGACCGAAGTGAAAACGTTCGACTTTAGGTTTTTCGCACACAGGTACCGAATAACGCTTTTAGCATCGTGCACACCGACCGACCGCCGCGTACAATTATTTCGCACGCCCGTACCGAATAACGCTTTTGGCATCGTGCACACCGACCGACCGCCTCACATATATATTTTTCGTACATAGGTACCGAATAACGGCAGAAATTATTTTTATTTTAATAAAATAAAATTTTCGTCAATTCGCTTATTCGCACCGACCGACCGCCTCATATATATGTTTTTCGTACACAGGTACCGAATAACGGCAGAAATTATTTTTATTTTCATAAAATAAAATTTTCGTTAATTCGCTTACACGATGCGAAAGGACAGATCGGCGAGTGGAAATAAAGCGGACCGAAGTGAAAACGTTCGACTTTAGGTTTTTCGCACACAGGTACCGAATAACGCTTTTAGCATCGTGCACACCGACCGACCGCCGCGTACAATTATTTCGCACGCCCGTACCGAATAACGCTTTTGGCATCGTGCACACCGACCGACCGCCTCACATATATATTTTTCGTACATAGGTACGGAATAACGGCAGAAATTATTTTTATTTTATTAAAATAAAATTTTCGTCAATTCGCTTATTCGCACCGACCGACCGCCTCATATATATGTTTTTCGTACACAGGTACCGAATAACGGCAGAAATTATTTTTATTATATTAAAATAAAATTTTCGTCAATTCGCTTATTCGCACCGACCGACCGCCTCATATATATGTTTTTCGTACACAGGTACCGAATAACGGCAGAAATTATTTTTATTTTAATAAAATAAAATTTTCGTTAATTCGCTTACGCGATGCGAAAGGACAGATCGGCGAGTGGAAATAAAGCGGACCGAAGTGAAAACGTTCGACTTTAGGTTTTTCGCACACAGGTACCGAATAACGCTTTTAGCATCGTGCACACCGACCGACCGCCGCGTACAATTATTTCGCACGCCCGTACCGAATAACGCTTTTGGCATCGTGCACACCGACCGACCGCCTCACATATATATTTTTCGTACATAGGTACGGAATAACGGCAGAAGTTATTTTTATTTTATTAAAATAAAATTTTCGTTAATTCGCTTACGCGATTCGAAAGGACAGATCGGCGAGTGGAAATAAAGCGGACCGAAGTGAAAACGTTCGACTTTAGGTTTTTCGCACACAGGTACCGAATAACGCTTTTAGCATCGTGCACACCGACCGACCGCCGCGTACAATTATTTCGCACGCCCGTACCGAATAACGCTTTTGGCATCGTGCACACCGACCGACCGCCTCACATATATATTTTTCGTACATAGGTACGGAATAACGGCAGAAATTATTTTTATTTTATTAAAATAAAATTTTCGTTAATTCGCTTACGCGATGCGAAAGGACAGATCGGCGAGTGGAAATAAAGCGGACCGAAGTCAAAACGTTCGACTTTAGGTTTTTCGCACACAGGTACCGAATAACGCTTTTAGCATCGTGCACACCGACCGACCGCCGCGTACAATTATTTCGCACGCCCGTACCGAATAACGCTTTTGGCATCGTGCACACCGACCGACCGCCTCACATATATATTTTTCGTACATAGGTACGGAATAACGGCAGAAATTATTTTTATTTTATTAAAATAAAATTTTCGTTAATTCGCTTACGCGATGCGAAAGGACAGATCGGCGAGTGGAAATAAAGCGGACCGAAGTGAAAACGTTCGACTTTAGGTTTTTCGCACACAGGTACCGAATAACGCTTTTAGCATCGTGCACACCGACCGACCGCCGCGTACAATTATTTCGCACGCCCGTACCGAATAACGCTTTTGGCATCGTGCACACCGACCGACCGCCTCACATATATATTTTTCGTACATAGGTACGGAATAACGGCAGAAATTATTTTTATTTTATTAAAATAAAATTTTCGTTAATTCGCTTACGCGATGCGAAAGGACAGATCGGCGAGTGGAAATAAAGCGGACCGAAGTCAAAACGTTCGACTTTAGGTTTTTCGCACACAGGTACCGAGTAACGCTTTTAGCATCGTGCACACCGACCGACCGCCGCGTACAATTATTTCGCACGCCCGTACCGAATAACGCTTTTGGCATCGTGTACACCGACCGACCGCCTCACATATATATTTTTCGTACACATGTACAGAATAACGGCAGAAATTATTTTTATTTTATTAAAATAAAATTTTCGTTAATTCGCTTACGCGATACGAAAGGACACATCGACGAGCGGAAATAAATGTGAACCGTGGTAAAAATTTCGTAATTATTTCGTGTCGATCGAAATTTCGCTTTTCGCACCGTGCACACCGACCGACCGCCACACCGGTACAGAATGACTGTCGAAATTTCTTTTATCATTCGATAATATAATATTCGTTCGTTCGCTCGCTCGCAGGAAACGTAAGGAAAAAAGATCGACGAGCGGAAATTAATTGCGAACCGTGGTAAAAGTTTCGAAATTATTTCTTGTCGAAATTATTTTTATAATATTAAAATATAATATGCGTTAATTCGCTTACGCGATACGAAAGGACACATCGACGAGCGGAAATAAATGCGAACCGTGGTAAAAATTTCGTAATTATTTCGTGTCGATCGAAATTTCGCTTTTCGCACCGTGCACACCGACCGACCGCCACACCGGTACAGAATGACTGTCGAAATTTCTTTTATCATTCGATAATATAATATTCGTTCGTTCGTTCGTTCGTTCGCTCGCACGAAACGTAAGGAAAAAAGATCGACGAGCGGAAATAAATTGCGAACCGTGGTAAAAGTTTCGAAATTATTTCGAAATTATTTCTTGTCGAAATTTCGGTTTTAGCTCCGTGCACACCGACCGACCGACCGCCACATATAGGTTTTTCGTACATAGGTACCGAATAACGGCAGAAATTATTTTTATTATATTAAAATATAATATTCGTTAATTCGCTTACGCGATACGAAAGGACACATCGACGAGCGGAAATAAATGCGAACCGTGGTAAAAATTTCGTAATTATTTCGTGTCGATCGAAATTTCGCTTTTCGCACCGTGCACACCGACCGACCGCCACACCGGTACAGAATGACTGTCGAAATTTCTTTTATCATTCGATAATATAATATTCGTTCGTTCGTTCGTTCGCTCGCACGAAACGTAAGGAAAAAAGATCGACGAGCGGAAATAAATTGCGAACCGTGGTAAAAGTTTCGAAATTATTTCTTGTCGAAATTATTTTTATAATATTAAAATATAATATTCGTTAATTCGCTTACGCGATACGAAAGGACACATCGACGAGCGGAAATAAATGCGAACCGTGGTAAAAATTTCGAAATTATTTCGTGTCGATCGAAATTTCGCTTTTAGCATCGTGCACATCGACCCACCGGCCGCCACATATAGGCCAATCGCACACCGGTACCGGATGACTGTCGAAAGTTCTTTTACTATACGATAATATAAAATTCGTCCATTCGCTCGTTCGAAACGAAAGGAAACATTGGTGGTAAGTGTGAAAATTGCGAAATTTAACCACCACTCACGCCTTATTTAACATACATTCGTTACGGATATGGGTACAGAAAAACGGTAATTAATTATATCACTTTACGTACCGAATAGCGGCCGCAAATGTGATCCCTATTCGTGTACCGAATAACGGCCG